>JAANDG010000716.1:0-67683 GCA_036852015.1 Pelodera strongyloides | reverse complement strand
GAACAGTTGCAGGTAAGTTAAAAGTGAAAATAGTTCTCATCGACAATAGCAATACAACTCACAACTCAGATGACTTGAAATAGAATACAGAAATAATTGTACGAAATACAACCAACCTTAAAGCCATATTTCCAGATTCGGCCACATCCACTCGTTAGGAATTCCACGGCTGAAGTAAGAGCGGCGTCAGGCATGGCAGCTCTGAAAAATTTGAGGGTAGGTAGACATCAACAAATAACGTGCGGGATATGCGAGGTTCGAAAATAACTAGCACACAAAGAAAACACTTCTTTATAGCGGAAAAGAAAAAGAGCTACGCGAGAGTTGGACGAGACAGACGAAGAAAGGACGAGACCAAGAATGCAGCATCACTGCTCTCTGTGCTTCCACAAATGGCCTCAACATAGCACAGATGAACACATCGACTGGTTGGAGTGCACAAATTGCAAGAAATGGGCACACGCCAGTTGCGCTTCATCGAGTATTGCGTGTGTGTGCGGTGTAGGTTGTGAGGAAGCGTTTTTTAAGTAATCAATCGCAACGAAATTGAACATGTTGTTTGTTCCGAAACCGCTAATGCTACTAATATGAGACATTTTGTTGCGTTCATCGTCCCCAGCTTGCATTCCAGCTCTTTCATTTAAATATGTTGCTTTTTTTATTATTAATTCATTTAGTAAGTCTGGAACCCTGAGATTTTCAATGGCTTGTCACGTAATGCACGTGAATCTTTTTAAGTGATTTTTTGTTACAAAGCGCTTGTTAATTGTTACATTGTTGATTACTCAAACACCATTAACATTTACTTAAATAATAAAAAATTTTTATAAGCTTTCACATGTTTGCAAGTCTCGCAAAAAGTGGCAGACTCCGCCGCTGCTCAAATATTGATGATTTGGGGAAAAAAATAATAATAGGAATACACCTTTGGGGACGCGGTAGATCTCGAAGCGAATTTCGGATTACTGTACCCGAGCAATATTTGGTGGACTGACACTGGAAAATTTTCCCTAGGGCGCATTCGAGTTGGGCAAAATGCGCAAATTTCGCGAAATAATCAGTTCGAGTTAATAGGGTGAGAGATTGTTGACAAATAAGAGAGCCCAGCAAAAAAATATTTCCAAGACTCTGCGTCTCTCCTATGAGCGGGATATTTCGCCGCGCGCTAACACTGGCTAACAGTGAACTCGAACTGATTATTTCGCGAAATTTATGCATTTTGCCCAACTCGAATGCGCCCCTAGAAAACCCCGCGAAAAAAGCCTTTCCCCAGCAAACCCCGAGGTGACTTTTCCCCCAGAAACCCCCGAGAAAGGCGAGAGATAATGCATAATTGAGAGACACAAAATCCCCAGAAACTCCCGAGGTAGAAAATCGCGCGAAAACCGAAATTCAAAAATAAAAGTTTCGTATTTGTTTTTTCGTTGAATTGTGAAGTTTCTTCTGCTTTGCTCTAATGTTTCGTATTGTGTTTTGTGGTGTAAGTGATGTTTGATGTAACTAGCGTATCTATATACATGCGAGTACCTGGTCTGCTACTATATTCTCCGCTTCCCGCCATTATTTTAGAAAATGTCCTTAAACTTAAATTTTTTTCATGTTTATGATATAATCGAATATCAAAGAAAACTCCTCAATCAATATGAGGTGAATACTAGTGGCTGGGCCGATGAGTGATGAAGCAGTTCCATTCTTGCGGAGCCGGAGACGCTTGTGCTTAAGATGTGAGTGAGTTTGTGATTCATTCATTGTTTTTTTGCTATTTTGGCCGGCGTCTATTCGTGTTCGTCGACTCGAACATGGACAGGCATTTGTCATTTTCGCAAGTGCGAATCGCATACATGGACAGGCCATGAAAGAACGTGTAAAAGTACTACTGTGTAGAAGTACTATATCCTATTATATAAATGAACTAAATTCGTTTTATTTATTTTGTTGTGCCGTGCTGCCGTGCACGTTACGAAAGAAAATATACGTTTCATGCATTTGGTATAAGTAGTAGATTCCAGATAAAAAAAAGTTGTAGCAGAAAAAGGCAATACTGTTAAAGGATCGCAGTCACTCCAAAATCATCATTTTGCTTCGAGTTTACTTGAATTTAGTAAAGAATAAAGAAAAATACTTTACCAAAACCGAATAATTTGAATTCCAACTCAGGGGGTGAACAAGTAGAAAAGTAGTTCTACTTAACTACCGCGGGATTATGAAACGTGTAGTGATATGCCTGCAGACCCTTGCAGTATATGTAAAGATATAATATGCAGATATTTGCCGAAATAATTTGCATACTCCCGATCGGGAAGCAGCTGTATGAACACGTTTCGTGATCCTGCTACTTTTCTACTTGTTCACTCCTTGAGTTGGAATTCAAATTATTCGGTTTTTGGTAAAGTATTTGTCTCTATTCTTTACTAAATACAAGTAAACTCGAAGAAAAACGACGATTTTGTAGTGACTGCGATCCTTTAAATAGAGCTAGATGTTTCAGAAAGATGTTGAGAGTTGAGAGTGAGTATGCGGAAACAGAAATAAAACGACAAGCGAAAATAGATCGACAAAAGAGAACGAATTCATTACAGCCCTACTTAGGGCCTCTGCGACAAGTCCTTGAAGTAATGATGATACAAAGCGTCGAGTACAGTTTGCATGAAACTTTTGCAGATTGCAATCTACTTCGCCAACGAATTTTACGATGTGATCGATGCAGAAAGCCCCGCAATTAAGGTATACTTTACTACGTTCTCAGGCGCGTGGCGCGCAAGTCGTAACCGCGTCCGCGGAAAACAGATGGCTTTTTACCATGGGAAAGGCGGAGACGCAGAAAAGATGTTTCTCGGTGTCTCGAATTGTTCATTACAAATTTGCAATCTTTTCCCGCGGACGCGGCTACGCATTTCCGCGCTGCGCGCATGAGGACCAGAGTAGGGATGCTTTTTTAAAAATCATACAACGATAATATTTTGGGAAGTTTATCAACTGGAGATAGGCCAACCTAGACATGAAAAAAATGAATAACATGTTTCAGAGTATTGTACTTGTACTTTCAAATTTTACTGAAAAACTTTATTAATGGGACAGGCCCATTTTAGGTACCCCTATTTTTGGTGACCCAATCTGATTCTCCGCGTAAAGTATAGTTATAGTAGGGTGCAATATTCTTCTTGTTTTCATGTGCAAAATTCACGCAGTATTCAGCAATTTACCATAGCCATCATACCCAACAATCTATCGGAATTGTCACGTTCATCCGCGATTGTAATAAAGTAATTAAACGCCCAAGATAGCATATTGGCCAATCAGCGCAATTGGCGAACTGGCCGTGACAACTGCGATATATTGTTGGGTATGACTGGCTATGGTAACTTGCTGAATACTGCTTGAATTTTGAGCATGAAAATTGAAAAAAGACTGCATCCTACTATGGACTATATTTCGGAGAATCAGAAGGAGTCATAAAAAATAGGTGTTACCTGAAATGTGCCTGACCCTTTAAAGCGAACCGGTCTGTTTTGAAGCGCATCGCGGAATTCTAACGTACTTATGCAAATTTGTTCGAATTTAGCTCGATGTTTTATTCATTTGCATGTGCTGCATAAGAATGCTCATGCACTCGATGCGTTTCAAAAACCGGCTGGCATTTTGCTTTAAGAATTGAATTCAGGCGGATCGTGAGAGACAACTTCAGCCTATCATTGACTGCTTGGGATATGCATTGAAGTTTGCTAAGAGAGACGTAAGTATTGGAGCACTTTGCTTCAATCGACATTTATTTTTTATTTAAAAAAAAAAAGAGAAAAATCATGGATATTACATTTTGTATAGAGCTAAGCGGAAATTTGTACATGCAGAATTAAAACGAAATTTTTGGGTGAGAAACGAAAACAATTTTAGTTTGCAGAAGGAACCGGTGCCCGAAAACACTGAACGCGACAAAGATCACAAAGCCATAGAGAGAAAATGGTGAGCACTAAAGGAACACATACACGATTTTTCGCAATTGTTATTGATTTCTATTAAATATAGAAAGTTGCGAACAAATCGGCACAAATCCCAAGTTCCAGCAAATCAATCTCGGAGAGAGAATTCACTGAGAATGGGAGCTACTCGACTCGATTACATGGGAAACCACAACCCCGATATGATATGGCCCCGATCACGTCCCTCGAAAAATCGGGGCTTTATCGGGCCATATACGGGTTTTCTGTAAAATAATCGGGGCCATATCGGGGTTTTGTGAAATGATCGGGGCCATATCGGGGTTTTTCGAGAAATAATCGGGGCCATATCGGGGTTTCTACTTTCCCGTGTAAAGATATGCAATTTCCCGGTTAGCGGCTGATTATAATAATTACTATACACACCCTGCAGAGTTACACTTGGGGCATATATACAGTGCTGTCCTGAAATAGGCTCTAGCTCTCTACTTGGCCTATTTTTTTATTATAAAAAAACTTATCTATAATCTAAATCAAGAAGCATTCCGGAGGACCAAACAATATGAAGACAAGTCGTAGTCCAACTATCGATTTGAAGGACAAAGGAAACACAACATATGTTTAAAGAACACATTTACTAAAAAGCGTGCAAAGCAACTAGTGTGCAGAGTCGTTCGTAAACAAAATATAGTGAAACACCAAAATAATAAGCAGGAGGAGAGAAAAGAGAAACAGTCAATAACTTACTCTATTGATAACATACACAATACATTTTCAACACTTAACTAACAAACCCGGATAAGCTAAGTAAAAGTTATCTAATCTTATAAAAAGAGAAAGTGTAGAAAAAGTGTGTAACTCCATTCTCTCTCTCGTTTAAAACAATACCAGTTGCTTCCGCCCTCTCTTGCCAGCTGTCGCTGCAAGAGAGTTCGTCTGCAAACATTTGCAAAATAAACAAATGCTTACACGAAAACACTAGACATCCAACGAAATAAAAGATATAATTACATTATAATTACATTAAATCCAAACAAATGCTTACACGAAAACACTAGACATCCAACGAAATAAAAGATATAATTACATTATAATTACATTACAGTCCAAAAAAAAATACGACCACCCCCAATTTATAGGTTTTCTCAATTCTGGATGGGAATCGCGGGAAATCAGTAACACCACTAAATCGGTCATGCCAAAAAAAACAGACATAAACAGAATTAGCGAAATTCACCTAAAATTAAAAAACTTGGCAATAAAAAAAGGCACGCCCCTTCGCGCTGATTGGCCAATAACTCGATTTCCACGCCCAATATAGCATATTGCCCAATCAGCGCGTTGATGCGTGACAACTGCGATAGATGGTTTGGTATGACTGGCTATGGTAAAAAGCTGAATACTGCGTGAATATTGCACCTGAAAATTGGAACAAAGTTGCACCCTACTATATTTGAGACGGAGAATCAGATGCAGTCATTAAAAATAGGGGTCACCTGAAATAGGCCTGACCTTTAACGGTAAAATTATATAGGACACGGTTGTAATGGCGGAAGAAGTTCAAGCTTAGGTTCAGAAATCTCTCTTGGTATCTGTCTCAACTGAAGTCTTTGGATGTTAGAAATAAATTGTAATTGTAGATCGATATCAAAAGGATTGTTGGATAACGCGAAAACGGAAAAATTTATGTAGCGTAAGTTTATATTCTTACTTGCTAGGAGGCGAATGCATTCTCATTCAGTCAGACGGCAAATCGGTCATTAAAATGTTTAATGTTAAAGCGAAATGCCAGCTCCTTCGGAAAATTTGCATATGATAAGCAAATCCTATGTATCCTATGCTAATTTTGTACGATCGTCCACGGCAATCGTACAAAATTAGCATAGGGTACATAGGATTTGCTTATCACATGCAAATTTTCCAAAGGAGCTGGCATTTCGCTTTAATGTTTATTGGTCCTCAATGTATAGCATAAAATCAGTATGTTTACCAATACATAGGAAATGGGTAAACCCATTTTGTAACGGCTCACTGGTTTTCTTTCTTGATGTATTCACTGCTTTGCAATGCAAGTGTATTTTCGTTCTTCAATGTCGGCCCAACTGTTATTATGTTTATATTCTTTTCTATATTTGTGCTTGGCAGTTTGTTTTCTATTTATTTCGTTGATAATAATAAACAAGTTCATCATTTCATTGCAGCCTAATTTTCCCTCTCCACAATACAACAATGCGACAGTGAGACGTTGGAGATTTCAAATATTCAAGTCCAAAATTTCAGCCTTCCAGTTTATCCAGGTAATAGAAAACATATGTTCTTCTAATCCTCCTTCTGATATGTGCCTATTACTGGTTATCAACCGCACTGGCGATCACAGCGATTTACCTACCAGCTTATGATACGTGTATCTCGTAGCTCTACACAAGGGAGCTTCCAGCAATGGTTATCCTTACGTTGTTACTCGCAATAAAAATTATACTCCTTCCTTTTCAGGAAAACAATGTGCAAAAAAGAGCGAATAATAACTTTATACGTATATGTACACGGTATGAGAGCAAAACCCGTGTACTAACAGTACTAAAAGTCTATGCAAAATGAAAACTATAACGCAGACACTAAGCTAAGCGTTAAAACGTATAAAAATGTAAAACATAGAAACAAAACATAAGACGGTAGTGCAAGATATTCTCATTTTGTGGGAAACTATATTTCAAACAAATTTCACAGAATCCGACTATCCCACACTAAACACGTAAAAGTAAATATAGGGCACGATTCAACATACATATAGGATAGGAACGAATCAATATTAAAAAGTATGAAAGGTAAAACTTAAAGTACGCTAAGGTACTAGGTACTAATCGCACAAAAATCGATAAAACTCGTACTCATTTTGGATAATATCTCAATATTTAGCTATCTCAACGTATACAAGTGACTTAGATTATTTAGATACGACAATCATAAAATAGGTTCAAAAAGAGGTAGGCTAGGCTGTAAGAAAAAAACATGGCAATCAACAAAATGCAATATTACTAGACACAAGATGTTCCTTCCTTATCAATAAATGAAAGGAAGATGAAAACAGATAATGATGAATAGGTTCTCAACACTTATTGTTGGGTATTCATTAATCAAACTAAAAGTCAAAACAGACACTTCGGGTTGACTTACGAAAAATCATAAAATATTGAGCGGTGCAGCATTATATCGCAATAAACCATAATTTTAATTGTAGGATTAATTCTCTGTGGCCCCCAACTCTCCACACAGCGCACACTACAATTCTTCTCCCATACGATAAATGACCTGAGTTACAGTCTAATAATTCATTTCAGAGCTCACTTCAGATTTAGCGTCTAGTCAGCCTTATTCAGAATGTACCAATCGTGGACGTACATTAGAATCGCCATTGGTTGACCGAGGATCAGAGACAGCCACACGATCTGCAAACACAAAATCACTAAAGAAAAAGACAAATAAATTACACAACCTGTTCCTCCCGTTAATCAGTTTTATGTATAAGATTCTTCAATGAAAATAACTGAAAATAGGCATTTCAAAACCAATATAAATAAATCACTAACCAATTAAGTACGGGATAGTTCATCTTCTAATTCGACAACAATTATACCGAATTCTGCTATCTAGAGCAAGTCATACAAGGTACAAAAGAAATCACAACTGGTGATATGCTAATATACCTGACATAGACTGATAAAGATATGAAATAAAAAGAGCAGATAAGTCCAAATTCCAAATCACCCACCACATTACCAGCTCTTCCTCCCTTTACAACGTAATCGGTTACGAAGGAGAGGGGAATCTGTGCCATCATCCCATAATAAGCCCACAGACGGAACATAGACAGTGGAATAGAAACCTGCAAAACTTACTTATAAAACTGAACCTTTTCAATATTTCAATATTTATTAGCACTAAACACATGGTACGATGGTAGTCTAGAACTAATAGATAACAGTAGTCTAGAGATAATGTTCTAAATACACTAGCGACCTATGCAAGGTCAATCTATCAACTAAAGACAAACAGTACGATAAGTGTTGTGTATTCGGTTTGTTCGTTAGAAAAGCGCTGTATTACGGGGTAATCAGTAATCAGTAACCATCGATCCTATTAAATAATCTTACAATTCTTCTAGGTCTCACATACGGTAAGCGAAACCATGCCGTCTTTTGTAGACCCAAATTGATCAAAACAAGTTTAGAAATGTTGTCAACTGACCAAGTATTCGTGGAAGAAGGCTGACACAAAGAAGACAGCAAGACTGGCACTCGATTTACTAAAGTGACAAAAAATATAATTACAGCCCCAAGATGAAACGAAAAGAAGTACTGTATGTAACTGTAAATTGAATTTCCACGATATATCGCCTATCCGAAACCTATAGAAACAAATGGATGTACGTAAGCCGTAATACTTTTCACTTATCAACGAATAAATTCCTATTTATTAATTGTTTACTCTACTACTGCCGTGCACGTTTTCACGCTTTTAACACTTAACAAAACTGTATTTTAGTTGCAGTTTACTGAAAACCAACCTATAATTGTTCCTTGTCATCGGCATGTAGATATGGCGAAGTGCCCATCTGTGCACGGGAATATTCCAAGTCTTCCAAAAGTATTGGATTGTTTCCGAGTTCCAAAAATCCCTGAGATGCAGGTAATAATCATTATTTTCCAAAATAGTTAATTCGTTAGCCGATCAATCGATAGTCAGAAATTCAGACTCATGAAATAGTACTGTACTAAACATAACGCTTAACTTATTTTCAGCGATTTGGATATTCAAACCCACTCAATTTGAATACTGACTGACAAGCTCCTGTTTTCAGCAAATTTTTCTCGGGACTGCTAATTAGAGGCTAATTAGATCAAGGCAGAAATCCCTTCAAAACCAACCTGTAAAATTCCCGATCGGAAAATCTCAACAATTCAGCAATCAGGTTCAACATCGAATGGAAAGTGGTGTAGAAGAAAATGAGCCATATGATAATGTTGGGGATGGCCAGTTTGAGAACACGTTCGATACATTTGCCTGCAAAAGACGAATTGGAATCGACATCATCGCTGAAACCTGAAACCCAACCAAATCAATAGTCAAAACAAATCCTTCATTTTGACCTCAAATTCCGATACACTGCAAATAACTTTTCCAACCTATTTTCCACATTCAACCAAATATAATTACACTTAGAGTACAAACTACTAACGGCTAAATCACAAACCAATGTCCATTTCTGAAAAGGGTTTGATAGAATTGGTGACAATTGGTACCACCCACTGCTGTACGAGGGCCACGATCAAGAAGGTGAGGAAGGTCAGCTGGAATATAATGATACTGAGAGGTTGAGATGGAAACAGGAAACTTCATCGCTAACAAAAAAATTTGATTCATCGCCATAAAGGTCAAATGTAAAAATAAGGGAAACGACTATTACTTGCTATTTTGTATCAATAATCCACGTCACGGGTCACGGCTGTTTATCGTATAAACATACGAAAAATGTAAAGCTACCAACCTCGGTTGCCCTTTTGAGCAAAAAGCTCTTTCTTCTTCTCGGACTACGCGGAAACTTGAGCTCGTAACAAAGGGTTGGCGCCAACAGAAAGTAGTACATATTGGATAGAGTCAGATTGCCCGGGTAGTACTGTAGACAGTCAGGGGTCAGGAGCTGAAGTATACGGTACAAAGTACAAACTATAAACTACAAATGCTGACATAGATCAAGAAACACGCGCAAAAATGGGTTCCACCCCTTCCTCCAGCCGGGGGAACCCCCCTTCCTCCCGCAGCGCAGATGGTTATTGTACCCCTGGGGTATTTAACTCACTGCCTTTCCACACTCTTTAATTTTGTCTTACACTGACAATCTCGCGTCTCTCACTAAGCAATGCACTCTAATCTGGAGGAAGGGTACACAAAAATTTGGTATATCTTGACCTCCGCAAATGCACTTCGAAACTGTTACTGAGAATTTTCAAATGGAAATATAGACATTTTAAATAGTAGGTAGGAGTAAGGCATAGTGAGGATCTGAGGGTCATCAAGAATGGGAATATGGGACACCGTAACTAGAGCTTACATTTAATGAAAGTAATGAACAAAAGCAAACCTTGCTCGATTCTTCGTCCACTTTGGCACTTCGACACCAATAATTCACATGGATATAAGACACCATCTTGAGGGCTTCGATCACGTAGATAGACAGACAAAATGATGAATACAATGGGTTGCCCTTAACGTGAAGTAGGTCTTTATTCTTTATTAAGAGTTCAGCAACACTCTTAAAAATACCATACGCTGAATCTACCGTGTTCGGAAATCCTTATTCTGAAATTTCTACCGCGTGAGGAAACGAAACTACATCTTACCCCCTTTTGGTCAGTTCCAAGTGCTAGGTATTTCCACTGCTAGGTTAAAGATACGATACCTACAGGGTCATACCTAAGATGCTTCAATGAATACTTTTAAAAAGCTGAATTACAATGTTCGGAAAGGGTACTTCAAGAACAGCATTTAAAACTAATGAATCGCCATACCTTGATCATGAGAATCACCGCGGCCGGGGCAATAAGATGAGCTCCGATGATAAACGTATACCAGACGGCGGCCGAACGATTTCCGAACCAACCCTTCTCTGCAACACAAGGAAAAATATCTATATAATTTTCAGTTTCATTCGTCTTTATGTGTGAACTAATTTATATATAATAATTATTCTTATCCTCAAAAAAAGGTACATGTTGACTAGAAATACTCCTAAGGCCTAAGGCTCCACACGAAGCAAGCCAAAAAGGTCCAGACATCCCAATGATACTATATCAATAGGCTAGGCGTGCGTGGCCTGCTTAGCAAAACTTGAACAGTCTCCCAACGTTTTTAAAAACAGTGTTTCGCTTTACATATTGGAATAGCTCCCGGATATGATCATCGCCATTCCGCAAGTGCATCCAATCGAAACAGAAAGCTAACTTACGTAATATCTTTTCCGTTAGGAAGACGATGAGAATAGTGACGTTCGAGCCAATACATAAGAATAGATTGGGCCAATTGTAGAGAGTAAGGTCATGCATAAAGAATTGCACCTAAAACACAAAAATAAAAGTTTCAAAGAAAATCTGGTGGAAGCTAAGTAAATTGCACACATTACGGCTCACCAATCTGGCGCCAATGTACCATTTTCGCACTTTCATCCTAAATGCACGCTACTTAAATAACAAAAGAAGAATGGAGATTTCAATGCTCTTTAACATATCCTCCATCAGTCCATCACGCACAGAATTACGTTAAACCGAATGAATTCAGAACTCACCCAATAGATCGGAGTGATCAGCACACCGTATTTGATCAAATTTTCTAGTGCAACTCGTCCATTCGATACAATCTAAATAGATAAATGGGGCAAATACATTTTCCTTTCCTCCCAATACAGAAAGCTCCAAATAGAATTCTAGTCCTGAGACTGTTTTTTATTTTCAAGAAAGTATTCAAGTGTATTGCAAGTTGCAAGTGGTTAACGCCCCACTGCAATCGAGCACAAACAAAGTATTTATGTTTCACCGCTGTTTTCACGGCATGATAAGAAAGGTGAAGCCCCTATTTTTATTTTTTATACATAAATGAAATGCGATGCTTTTGTTCACTAACTCACTAACTCTCGAAAATATTGTTTCTTTTAATACAGTACTGTACAATACACACAATCCGACAATGTACTGTACTAACCAAAAGAAGCATTGCGAGGTTGAAAAAGCCCCTGTAGTTTGTCCATCCCGACGAAGAAGAAAACAGTGAATCCTGTGCGCGGTGCACCACGCGAGCAAGCGGACTAAACACATAATCATGCACATTATTGTTTAAAAATAATAGCCTACCTTACCGTAAGGCAAGGCACCTTATTTATAACAACGTTCAAAATCAAAAGGCAACTGAACTACTGAACGTGAAATTTGAATTCAAAAGGCGACCAAAAGACAGCGAAAAGGTTTTGGGTAAACTCTCACCCCTTGCTAGCAATTTCACGACTTCTGGCTGCAAAACTCGTCTTACGGCTTGGCGGAGACTCGCTACTGGACGTAGTGCTTGCGTGCGAGACCTAAAATATATTTGATTAACTTCCCAAGTCACAGCGGTAAACGTGCCACGAAGATGTACTGCCAAACGCCACGACGACCGTTGTACAAAAAGAACGTTTTCAATTAAAAAAAAATTACAGCCAAAGATTTTGATTTTTTGAACGACAATTTGTTTGTCCAACCCAAATATTCATGATCGAACACAATAATGAACATAATGTGGAAATAAATGCGCCAAAGCAAGTTTAGAGCGAAATACCGGTCGTTTTTTTGAAACACATCGAATACATCGGCATTCTTATGCAGCATATGCAAATGATCATAAATAAAAATAAAAATTCGAGCTAAATTCGAGTAACTTAGCATAACTACAGAAGAACGCAGCTGTTCACGATGCGTTCCAAAAACAGGCCGGTATTTCGCTTTAGCTTACAAACAAGTTACCCAAAACAAGGATATACTAACTTCAGAATGCTGGGAAGATCTTCGTTTCCTTAAAACCGGCTCATCTTCTCCCACCATCCCATCTAATATCAACGTTTCTATCCGATCCCCCATCGACCTGAAACTTTTACATTTTAGTGAATAAAACCAAAGGGAAACGATTACAACATAACATTCGCGAAAGAGAATTTAAACTTAAAGCGAAATGCTAGCCCCTTTGGAAAATATGCATATGATAACCAAATCCTATGTATCCTATGCTAATTTTGTACGATTGCCGTGGACGATCGTACAAAATTAGCATAGGATACATAGGATTTGCTTATCATATGCAAATTTTCCAAAGGGCTAACATTTCGCTTTAATTTCAAGTAAGTCCCAGCTTGCAAGCAGAGAATCAGAACATAAAAAGAATTGAATAACATACTGAGTAAAAATTAGTGGTAAAGTAAACTTCAGTACCTAGAACTTGTAATAAGAGCTTGGAAGAAAACAGAACAGAGCGTTATATCGGGCATGTTCAACAAACAACCTTGAGGGGAATCACACACATAAACAACCGGTTATTAGTTGACAGCGAACATTGTTATCTTATGGCAAATTTTTGGGAAAACAAATGTCATTTGTGAAATGGTAAAATGTTAATCAATAGCGCCGCCGCACTGGGAAATCTGCAAGAAAAAATCCAAAGACTTGTTGTAACGCACAAAAATAACGCTTGGTACTCTAAACAAGTGTTCTTCGGTGGCCTTACAGTACAATTATATGGTTAACAATTAGTTCCTTCTTTTGAGACGAATGTATTATTACATGAATAAGAACAGCAATATGAAAAATAGTAAAACAAAAATCTATACACTGATGTAATAAGAGAGAAATTGAGCTGGCAACCCGTTTCGTATCACAGAGGATTTAAAAGAGGGTAGACATTCTGGAAGTAAAGCAAAGAGAGGAACTGCAACTGGCTGTCCACAACAACTGGCAATAACAAACAGATCAATACACTTGATTGCGTTGCGTGACAAAACAAGCTGATGTTAAGGGCGCATTCGAGTTGGGCAAAATGCATAAATTTCGCGAAATATTCTGTTCGAGTTGATAGGGTGAGAGAGTATTGACAAATAAGAGGGCCCAGGAAAAAAATATTTTCAAGGCTCTGCGTCTCTCACATGAGAGTGATATTTCGCAGCGCGCTAACACTGGCTAACAGTGAACTCGAACTGATTATTTCGCATTTTGCCCAACTCGAATGCGCCCTAATTACACATCAAACATTAACCCTCACCCGAGCTGGAAACTTTGGAATCGTATATTATTGACAGCATTAATGATCTAATGAGTAGTATTTTTCATTCTGTTGACAATGTTAAAAATTCCATGTAGAGTAAAAGAGAGTGCTAGAAACAAAACATCCGTCTGTTTGTGTTTGCTGGGTAGGGTAGTGTAAAAGATCACACTACACTACAAACTGCAAAGATAACGAGCCTTTCCCAAAGATACGTGAAATGAGCGAGGCAACGCGATTCTTGGACTAGATACATTTTGGTTTAAAGTGGCAAGATACAATTCGATTGAAAAACCATAAATCGACCAATACTCCAAGACAAAAGCAAAGAGAAATGAGAAAAAGTGCGTTTGCGTAAGCTGCATAAGAATGCAAGTGTCCGCGATGCGCTTCAAAAACTGGCCGGTCTTGCCACAGTGTTTTCTAGTTGAAAACAGCCTGTTGACGTTCAGTTTAAACTGAATACAGCTTGCCACAGGGTTTTCCAACTGGAAAACAGTGTGTTGAGATCAATTTAAACCAAAATAGATCTTGTCATAGGGTGTTCCAGCTGGAAAACAGTGTGCTGAGATCAATTTAAACCAAAATAGATCTTGTCATAGGGTGTTCCAAAAAAACAGTGTTTGTTGAGATCAGTTTAAGCTGAAACACATCTTGCCACAGGGGTTTCAACAGGAAAACAGTGTGTTGAGATCAGTTTCAGCTGAAACAGGGTTTTCCAGTTGAAAACAGTGTGTTGAGATCAGTTTAAACTGAAATACCATCTTGCCACAGTTTTCCACAGGTTTCAACAGTGTGTTGCATTCCAGTTGAAAACAGTGTGTTGAGATCAGTTTAAGCTGAAATACATCTTGCCACAGGGTTTTCCAGGTGAAAACAGTGTGTTGAGATCAGTTTTCAGCTGAAACACATCTTGCCACAGGTTTCCAGTTGAAAAACAGTGTGTTCAATCAGTTTCCGCGAAAACATTTGCCACAGGGTTTTCCAGTTGAAAACAGTGTGTTGATATCAGTTTTTCAGCTAAACCATCTTGCCACAGGGTTTTTCCAGTGAAACAGTGTGTTGAATCAGTTTTCAGCTGAAACACATCTTGCCACATGGTTTTCCATTGAAAACAGTGTGTTGAGATCTTTTTAAGCTGAAACACATCTTGCCACAGGGTTTCCAGTTGAAAACATTGTTGGCAGATCAGTTTCCACAAGTTTTTCATTGCCACTTTTTGCCACAGGGTTTTCCAGTTGAAAACAGTGTGTTGAGATCATTTAAGCTGAAACACATCTTTCCACAGGGTTTTCCGTTGAAAACAGTGTGTTTGAAGATCAGTTAAGCTGAAAAATCTTGCCACAGGTTTTCCAGTTGAACACGTGTGTTGAGATCAGTAAGCACCATCTTGCACACAAGTTGGTTTTCCAGTTTGAAACAGTGTGTTGAGATCAGTTTAACTGAAACATCTTGCACGTTTTCCAGTTGAAAACAGTGGTTGAGATCAGTTTTGACGTTGAAACCAGTGTGTTCAGTTTACCGCTGCACGTTCTTGAAAACGGTTGCACAATCTTCCACAGGGATCAGTTTTTGTCCCAGTTTGAAAAACAGTTGTGTGTTGAGATCAGTTTCAACTGAACACATCTTGCCACAGGGTTTTTTCCAGTTGAAAACAGTGTGTTGAGATAAGCTTAAACTGAAATTTCATCTGCCACAGGGTTTTCCCAGTTAAAACATGTGTTTTGAGATCATTTAAGCTGAACACATCTTGCCACAGGGTTTTCCAGTTGAAAACAGTGTGTTGAGATCAGTTCAGTTGAAAACTGAAACACATCTTGCCACAGGGTTTTCCAGTTGAAAACAGTGTGTTGGACAGTTTCAGCTGAAAACCATCTTGCCACAGGGTTTTCCAGTTGAAAACATTGTGTTGAGATCAGTTTCAACTGAAACCATCTGCCCTTGCCAAGGGTTTTTCCAGTTGAAAACAGTGTGTTGAGATCAGTTTTTAAAGCTGAAACACATCTTGCATGGGTTTCCAGTTGAAACTGTGTTGAGATCAGTTTCACTGAAACACATCTTGCCACAGGTTTCCAGTTGAAAACAGTGTGGAAATCATTTCAACTGAAAAAACATCTTGCCACAGGGTTTTCCAGTTGAAACAGTGTTTGAGATCAGTTTCAGCTGAAACACATCTTGCCACCACAGGGTTTTTTCCAGTTGAAAACAGTGTGTTGAGATCAGTTTAAGCTGAAACACATCTTGCCACCGGTTTTCAGTTGAAAACAGTGTGTTGATCAGTTTAAGCTGAAATACATCTTGCCACCGGGTTTTCAGGTGAAACATGTGTTTGAATCAGTTTACAATCTTGCCACAGGGTTTTTCCAGTTGAAAACGTGTCATCTGAAACACATCTTGCACAGGGTTTTCCAGTTGAAAACAGTGTGTTGAGATCATTTTTAAGCTGAAACACATCTTGCCACAGGGTTTTCCAGTTGAAAACAGTGTGTTGAGATCAGTTTAAGCTGAAAACATCTTGCCACAGGGTTTTTCAGTGAAAACAGTGTGTTGAGATCATTTTCAGCTGAAACACATCTTGCCACAGGGTTTTCCAGTTGAAACAGTGTGTTGAATCAGTTTTAAGCTGAAACACATCCACAGGGTTTTTCCAGTTGAAAACAGTGTGTTGAGATCAGTTTAGCTGAAACCCATCTTGCCACAGGTTTTCCAGTTGAAAACAGTTTCCAGAGTGAAACAGTGTGTTGAGATCATTTCAGCTGAAACACATCTTGCCACAGGTTTTCATTGAAAACAGTGTGTTGAGATCAGTTTTCAGCTGAAACACATCTTGCCACAGGGTTTTTCCAGTTGAAAACAGTGAGTTAGATCAGTTTCAGCTGAACACATCTTGCCACAGGGTTTTCCAGTTGAAAACAGTGTGTTGAGATCAGTTCAGCTGATACACCATCTTGCCACAGGGTTTTCCAGTTGAAAACAGTGTGTTGAGATCAGTTTAAGCTGAATCACATCTTGCCACAGGGTTTTCCAGTTGAAAACAGTGTGTTGAGATCAGTTTAAGCTGAAACACATCTTGCCACAGGGTTTTCCAGTTGAAAACAGTGTGTTGAGATCAGTTTAAGCTGAAACACATCTTGCCACAGGGTTTTCCAGTTGAAAACAGTGTGTTGAGATCAGTTTAAGCTGAAACACATCTTGCCACAGGGTTTTCAACA
Source organism: Pelodera strongyloides (assembly GCA_036852015.1). Classification (NCBI taxonomy): domain Eukaryota; kingdom Metazoa; phylum Nematoda; class Chromadorea; order Rhabditida; family Rhabditidae; genus Pelodera; species Pelodera strongyloides. The sequence continues at coordinate 50,705 of JAANDG010000716.1, read as the reverse complement.
GTTGAAAACAGTGTGTTGAGATCAGTTTAAGCTGAAACACATCTTGCCACAGGGTTTTCCAGTTGAAAACAGTGTGTTGAGATCAGTTTAAGCTGAAACACATCTTGCCACAGGGTTTTCCAGTTGAAAACAGTGTGTTGAGATCAGTTTCAGCTGAAACACATCTTGCCACAGGGTTTTTCATGAAAACCGTGTGAGATCAGTTTCAGCTGAAACAACTCTTGCCACGGGTTTTTCCAGTTGAAAACAGTGGTGAGATCAGTTTGAGCTGAAACACATCTTGCCACAGGGTTTCCATTTGAAAACAGTGTGGTCATTTTTGAACATCAGCTGCCACATTTTCAACAGTGTGTTGAGATCATTTAGCTGAAACCATCTTCCAGGGGTTTTCCAGTTGAAAACGTGTGTTGAGATCAGTTTCAGCTGAAACATACATCTTGCCACAGGGTTTTCATTGAAAACACGTGTGTGCAAGATCAGTTTCAGCTGAAACACATCTTGCCACAGGGTTTTCCAGTTGAAAAACAGTGTGTTGGATCAGTTTTCAGCTGAAACCCATCTTGCCACAGGGTTTTTCCAGTTGAAAACAGTGTTGAGATCAGTTTCAGCTGAAAACACATCTTGCCACAGGGTTTTCCAGTTGAAAACAGTGTGTTGAGATCAGTTTAAGCTGAAATACATCTTGCCACAGGGTTTTCCAGTTGAAAACAGTGTGTTGAGATCAGTTTAAGCTGAAACACATCTTGCCACAGGGTTTTCCAGTTGAAAACAGTGTGTTGCAAGATCAGTTTGAAAGCTGAAATACATCTTGCCACAGGGTTTTCAGGTGAAAACAGTGTTTGAGATCAGTTTCAAGCTGAAAACCTCTTGCCACAGGGTTTTCCAGTTGGAAACAGTGTGTTCAGATCAGTTTCAGCTGAAACACATCTTGCCACAGGGTTTTCCAGTTGAAAACAGTGTGTTGAGATCAGTTTCAGCTGAAACACATCTTGCCACAGGGTTTTCCAGTTGAAAACAGTGTGTTGAGATCAGCTTAGCTGAAACACATCTTGCCACAGGGTTTTCCAGTTGAAAACAGTGTGTTGAGATCAGTTTAAGCTGAAACACATCTTGCCACAGGGTTTTCCAGTTGAAAAGTGTGTTGAGATCAGTTTAAGCTAAACACATCTTGCACAGGTTTTCCAGTTGAAAACAGTGTGTTGAGATCAGTTTAAGCTGAAACACATCTTGCCACAGGGTTTTCCAGTTGAAAACAGTGTGTTGAGATCAGTTTAAGCTGAAACACATCTTGCCACAGGGTTTTCCAGTTGAAAACAGTGTGTTGAGATCAGTTTCAGCTGAAACACATCTTGCCACAGGGTTTTCCAGTTGAAAACAGTGTGTTGAGATCAGTTTCAGCTGAAACACATCTTGCCACAGGGTTTTTCCACTTGAAAACAGTGTGTTGAGATCAGTTTCAGCTTAAACACATCTTGCACAGGTTTTCCAGTTGAAAACATGTGTTGAGATCAGTTTCAGCTGAACACCTCTTTGCCACAGGGTTTTCCCGTTGAAAACAGTGTGTTTTTTAAAAAAAATTAAGAAAAAAAAGTTTCAACACAGGTTTTCAGTTGAAAAACGTGTGTGAGATCAGTTTAAAAACCCATCTTGCCACAGGGTTTTTGAAAAACAGTGTGTTAGTTTCAGTTTAAGCTGAAACACATCTTGCCCACAGGGTTTCCAGTTGAAAAACGTGTTGAGATCAGTTTCAGCTGAAACACATCTTGCCACAGGGTTTTCCAAAACAGTGTGTTGAGATCAGTTTCAGCTGAAACACATCTTGCCACAGGGTTTTCCAGTTGAAAACAGTGTGTTGAGATCAGTTTCAGCTGAAACACATCTTGCCACAGGGGTTTTCCAGTTGAAAACAGTGTGTTGAGATCAGTTTCAGCTGAAACACATCTTGCCACAGGGTTTTCCAGTTGAAAACAGTGTGTTGAGATCAGTTTAAGCTGAAACACATCTTGCCACAGGGTTTTCCAGTTGAAAACAGTGTGTTGAGATCAGTTTCAGCTGAAACACATCTTGCCACAGGGTTTTCCAGTTGAAAACAGTGTGTTGAGATCATTTTTGAACCATTGAAATCTTGCACACAGGGTTTTCCAGTTGAAAACAGTGTGTTGAGATCAGTTTAAGCTGAAACACTCTTGCCACTGGGTTTTCCAGTTGAAACAGTGTGTTGATTGTGAACACATCTTGCCACCGGTTGCAAGATTCAGTTTCAGCTGAACACATCTTGCCACAGGGTTTTCCAGTTGAAAACAGTGTGTGAGATCAGTTTAGTGAAAAAACATCTTGCCACAGGGTTTCCAGGTGAACACTGTGTTGACTACACTTTTTTTCAGCTGAAACACTGAAACACATCTTGCCACAGGTTTTCCAGTTGAAACAGTGTGTTGAATCAGTTTGAAGCTCACACTCTTGCCACAGGGTTTTCCAGTTGAAAACAGTGTGTTGAGATCAGTTTCAGCTGAAACACATCTTGCCACAGGTTTCCCAGATGAAAACAGTGGTGAATCAGCTAAGCTGAACAATCTTTGCACAGGGTTTTCCAGTTGAAAACGTGTGTTGAGATCAGTTTAAGCTGAAACACATCTTGCCACAGGGTTTTTTTGGGAAAACAGTGTGTTGAGATCATTAGCTGAAACACATCTTGCCACATACCAGGGAAAACAGTGTGTGAGATCAGTTTCAACTGAACACATCTTGCCACAGGGTTTCCAGTTGAAAACATTGTTGAAGTTTCATTTAAGCTTAAACACATTTGCACAGGGTTTTTTCCAGGAAAACAGTGGTTGAGATCAGTTTAAGTGAAACATCTTGCCACGGGTTTTCAGGTGAAAACAGTGTGTTGAGATCAGTTCAAGCTGAAACACATCTTGCCACAGGTTTTCCAGTGAAAACAGTGTGTCAGATCCGTTGCCACATTTCCCACATGTTGAATCAAAGGGTTTTTCCAGTTTTCCACAGTGTGTTGAGATCTTTTAAGCTGAAACATCATGCCACCACAGGGTTTTCCAGTTGAAAACAGTGTGTGAGATCATTTGCTGAAACACATCTTGCACAGGGTTTTCCCGAAAACTGAATCAGACTGCACATCTTGCCACAGGGTTTTCCGTTGAAACAGTGTGTTGAGATCAGTTTCAGCGAAACACATCTTGCCACAGGGTTTTCCAGTTGAAAACAGTGTGTTGAGATCAGTTTAAGCTGAAACACATCTTGCCACAGGGTTTTCCAGTTGAAAACAGTGTGTTGAGATCAGTTTAAACTGAAACACATCTTGCCACAGGGTTTTCAGTTGAAAACGTGTGTTGAGATCAGTTTCAAGCTGAAATACATCTTGCCACAGGGTTTTCCAGTTGAAAACAGTGTGTTGAGATCAGTTTAAACTGAAATACATCTTGCCACAGGGTTTTCCAGTTGAAAACAGTGTGTTGAGATCAGTTTGAACTGAAATACATCTTGCCACAGGGTTTTCCAGTTGAAAACAGTGTGTTGAGATCAGTTTTTGAATCTTGCCACAGGGTTTTCCAGTTGAAAACAGTGTGTTGAGATCAGTTTAACTGAAATACATCTTGCCACAGGGTTTTCCAGTTGAAAACAGTGTGTTGAGATCAGTTTGAACTGAAATACATCTTGCCACAGGGTTTTCCAGTTGAAAACAGTGTGTTGAGATCAGTTTCAGAAAACCATCTTGCCACAGGGTTTCGTTTAACGTGTGTTTGAAATAACACATCTTGCCACAGGGTTTTCCAGTTGAAAACAGTGTGTAGATCAGTTTTCAGTTTCATTAAACAGTTGTTGAGATCAGTTTAAGCTGAAACACATCTTGCCACAGGGTTTTCCAGTTGAAAACAGTGTGTTGAGATCAGTTTAAGCTGAAATACATCTTGCCACAGGGTTTTCCAGTTGAAAACAGTGTGTTGAGATCAGTTTCAGCTGAAACACATCTTGCCACAGGGTTTTCCAGTTGAAAACAGTGTGTTGAGATCAGTTTAAGCTGAAACACATCTTGCCACAGGGTTTTCCAGTTGAAAACAGTGTGTTGAGATCAGTTTAAGCTGAAACACATCTTGCCACAGGGTTTTCCAGTTGAAAACAGTGTGTTGAGATCAGTTTAAGCTGAAACACATCTTGCCACAGGGTTTTCCAGTTGAAAACAGTGTGTTGAGATCAGTTTAAACTGAAATACATCTTGCCACAGGGTTTTCCAGTTGAAAACAGTGTGTTGAGATCAGTTTAAGCTGAAACACATCTTGCCACAGGGTTTTCCAGTTGAAAACAGTGTGTTGAGATCAGTTTAAGCTGAAACACATCTTGCCACAGGGTTTTCCAGTTGAAAACAGTGTGTTGAGATCAGTTTAAGCTGAAACACATCTTGCCACAGGGTTTTCAGTTGAAAACAGTGTGTTGAGATCAGTTTAAGCTGAAACACATCTTGCCACAGGGTTTTCCAGTTGAAAACAGTGTGTTGAGATCAGTTTCAGCTGAAACACATCTTGCCACAGGGTTTTCAAGTGGAAAACAGTGTGTTGAGATCAGTTTAAGCTGAAACACATCTTGCCACAGGGTTTTCCAGTTGAAAACAGTGTGTTGAGATAGTTTAAACTGAAACATCTTGCCACAGGGTTTTCCCAGTTGAAAACAGTTTGTTGAGATAGTTTAACTGACATATATCTTTCGGGGTTTCCAGTTGAAAAGTGTGTTGAGATCATTTTAAACTGAAACATCTGCCACAGGGTTTTTTCTGAAACATTGTGTTGATATCATTTAGCTGAATACATCTTGCCACAGGTTTTCAAGGGAACATTGTGTTTGAGATCATTTAGCGAAAAATCTTGCAAGGGGTTTCCAGTTGAAAAAGTGTGTGAGATCAGTTAAGCTGAAACACATCTGGTGGGGCCAACCAGGTTTTCCAGTGGAAAGGGACAGTGGGGTGTGTATGTGAGATCAAGGAAAAGTAATGTGAAGCTGGAAATCCTACATTGCCACCCTGGGTTTTGTCCAAGGTGAAGAAACAGTGGTTGTGAATACAGATTTGTTCTGGCATGGTAAAAACGCTGAGGTCAAAGTGTGCCAGCAATGAGGTTTGGTGTACACAGTTGAAATCAGTGGGATGGATATATACAGGGTCAATGTGGGGTGATTCGAGTGAGGAAGGTATAGGTGCAACGGATGGCTGGTGGGTCGTAAGGGTGTTGTCGTAGACAGAGGGAATGGGTTTTCGGCCAGTATGAAAAACAATGTTGGTTGAGGAATGCGGATTGCGAGCTGAAGGGCAGGGTGGAAACAAGTCTTCCCAGGTTCGAACAAGGACTAAAAAGCAAGGAACTGACATAGTTCTGGATGGTGTCAGCTTAGGGCCAGGGGAGAGGATCGGCTAAGGCATCTTGCCACATGAAGGGGTTTTCCAGGATTGGGAAACCGTGGTATGGTTGTAGTCTGCAGTTTTTTCGGGTCACAGCCAGGAGACGCCATGACTTGGGCGGGTGTGCCACGACAAAGGGTTTTCCGAGTTGGGAAGACCGGTAGTGTGATCGAGATTTAATTAGCTGAAACACATCTTGCCACAAGGGGGGGGGGTGTTCCTCCACGGTTGGAAACAGGTGTTGTGAGCTCAATTTCTTAAAAGGACGACACCACATCTGGGGTGGCCACAAAATGAGGGTGCGCGGGGTTATCAGTTGAGTGTGAAACAGTGGGGTGGGGGTTTTTAATGAGGCGGGCCCTGGACATGGAAAGTAGAACCAGTGGGGGGGTTTCCCGGACGTGGGAGAGGTTTTCCAGGGAAAATAGAATCAACTATGTGTGAGAGATCATGTTAAGGCTAAAAATACTTCGGCCACAGAGGTTTTGCACGGCACAAAGGTGAAACTGATCGGGGTAGAATATCGGTTGGCGGACGTGAAACACGATGCTGACAATAAACAAGGCATAGGGAGGAGGGGTGGCAGAGAGCGACCGCTCACAACACACACGAGAGGGGGACATACAAAGCAGGGGCACGGAAACCAACAGCGTGGCCACAATGAGGGGGGGGAGGGGTTACCAGGTGACAAAGCAAGGGACACGATTGATATAGGGTTGCTAAAAGAAAAAGAAATCGAGGTCAACAGAAACAACCAAAGAAGATGGGTCTTAAACAGCAAGAGAGGAAGAGGGGGATAAATATTCACGTGAATGGAGACCCTGGGGGTTGAATATCAGGTTCGGAGTGGGCTGGCAAACGAGGCGGCTGCCTTGTGGTGTGTGAATCGGTTGAAACATTGGTTTCGCAGGTGAAAAACTGGGTGTGCTGGGTAGGAGATGTGATTTAAAAGAGGTTGGGTGTGTGGTCGCGTGTTGTGGGCCAATGAAAAATGTGTGGCATCATTGCAGCGGAACAACGTGCGACAGGGGGGTGGGCGGCTGATTCCAGACAGAGGAGACAGTTTGGTTCAGATCAAGGGTATGTCGAGCGGGAAACCATCGTTTGCGGCACCCAAAGTGGGGTATATTGGCATCCATCGCTGTGAAACAGTGTGTTGAAATCAGTTTCAGCTGAAACCCATCCGTGTGGCCGGACAGGTGTGGTGTAAAAGTGGGGGCGGCATAGGGAATGAACAAAACACAGAGGAGATGGTGGGTGAAGGAGATAAGGTGTGGGGTGGCACTTGGAGCAGTCAGTAGAGGGGGGGAGGGGAAGGAAAATAAAAAAATGATGCAGCTGCAAGCCAGGGGCGTGTCCACACAAAACAGTGGGTGACCATTGAAAAAAAAAAGAAACAATGTTAGAGGACAGGTGTGTCGATTTACAAAAATGTCGGAAAACGAACACAGGGCCCCAGGATTAGGACCCCAGGTGAACAGGGGTTAATCACGGTGAGGAAAGCTGGGGAAGATGCGACATATTGCAAGGGAACAGGCGCTTTTCCAGGGTTGCGAAACAAGTAACGTTGGAGGGATGACAGAATAATTGCAGAGAACACAGCCTTGCCACAGGTTTGCTCCAGTCTGGTGAGCAAACAAATCGTGAATTTGAGAGGCAGTATTAACAAGCTGACACCACATACAAAAAAAAAAAAACTTGCCACAGGGGTATTTACCAGTTGAAAAAGCATGTGGGTGTGGCGAATCCTTTGAGCAATAAAAGGAACAACATTAAAACATACTAGGGCACAATCGGGTTGTGGTCCAAAGGGTGCACCAACATGCATGAAAAAATATAAAAGAAAAATCAGATATCAAAACTGAGAACCACAATCTAGGAACACACAAAGGCCAAAAAGAGTAAGGGTTTAGAGTCCAGGTAAGGGAAATAACAAGCATGTTTGGCTGATGCGGAAAAGTTAAGCGAAAATAGCGGGGGTGAACTTCCACAGCAAAAAACCAAGGTTTAAAATACCAGGTACAACAAGCAGATGGTGGGGGTGAAGATCGTGTATCAACGGAAAAATCAGCGGAAAACAGAGCATATTCACACAAGGGAGGGGGGGGGGAGGGGTTCCAGTTGGAAAACGCAGGTGGGGAATATAAGTGGAATCAACCGAGTGCAGTTATGGCGCACCACGCGAAACACGCGTGGCCCACCAAAAAGGGGTTTCCATTGTAAAAAACAGTGGGGGTTGGAATAAAGTGCACGGAAAGTAAGTGGGGGGCATAGAGGCCACGTGGAGGAGTGATGCCAGGTGAAAACGGGGGTCAAAATACAAAAGGGGAGTTTGGCGTCAGTGGGACACACGACAGTGCAGTGCGCCGGTAAGTGGAAACAATGGGGGTGTTCCAGGTTAGGAAAACTGGATAACATAGAAAGAAATCGTGTGTAAAAAAATGCCGCTATGTGCCACAGTGTAAAATTTGTCCATTGAAACATGGGGTGAATAAAACCCAGTGAACGACACCGCTGGTAGGCGGGCAGATGACGGTCGGGAAAAGATACCAAGGGTGGGGGGATTGTGCAACCGACGGGTGGGGAAAGCACTTATACACGTGAACAAGTCTCCGGAATCAGACAGTGGCGGAAAATACGCCACAAGGGCGAAGAAGGAAAAAGTGAATGGATATCATTCCTGGGTTGGCAGGTAGAACCAAGAAGGGACCAAGATGACAGAGAAAAACACGGTATTAGTTTATATTTATGCACAACACATCGCTCGTTCAAGCGAAATTAAAGTACTACAAAAAGCGTGCATAGGCGGGGCTAGAAGATGCACGGGACACATGGTCAGCAACGGACAGAAAACAGCCACACGCTGGAGGGATAGTAATGGGTCATAAGATGGTGTGGGTGGGCGGGGAAATGAGAATGAAGGATCTCGATTGATGTAAGGGTATCCATAACGTAAATACCAGAGAGGTGATTGGGATGAGCGTTCTCATTCAATGTGGAACGGTCGGGATGCAAAAAGAAGGGAAGACCGGGGTGGCGCGGTACTGAGGACCTGGACCTGTGGTCGAATCTCATATCACACGGCGAACGGGGAACGTCCAGCGTGTAAGAAAGGAAAAAGGGCTCAAACACAAATGCTGCATGGGGGGAATGGGGTGGGACTCACTAGAAAGTTCAAACAATAGGAATAAGCAACAGGAGGGTGGGAAAAACAAAAAACTGTGATACACACTTCAACTTGGGGTGGGATCAATGATGCAATCTCGACACAAGATGTCAAATTATTAAGGGATACAGGCACCGAAAGTGACGCGATTGTCAGGCCTAGTTCGTGAAGTAGGCCTAGGACGGGGCAAACAAAGGTGAAGGACGTCATGTGGACATATTCGCCCAGGCAGAAGATGAAAGGCACAACCGTAATTTTTTTTTTAAACAAGGTTACATTTGGCACAGTGGGAGATGAAAGCCGGCGTTGTGTGGGAGTGGGAGCGCCTCAAAAAACCTTGGGGGGGGTTTTGTTAGCAAAGCTACAATGTCAAACCAAAACCGTGGTACGAAAAAAAAAAGTAGGTCGTAAATACAATGCTAAACAAAGGGGAAATCACATCGGCGGAAGTGTTGTTCTTGTCAACGTGGCTCGACCGGGGGAGCAAAGCAAAAAAATACCAAACGCCACCCCTTCGCTTCACTCACCTAGGGGGCGAAGAAGATCCACAAGCTCAGTAATAGTGCCTCATATCAGGGGTACGTGAAAATCTACTCCGAGGAAACCAAAAATCAAGACGATCCACTGAGGGCTCGCCACGCAGGAGGCGGCTATTCTGGACATAAACCCAGAAAAAAAAAAAAAAAAAAAAAAATTATGATTTATTTGAGTGGAACGTACCATACACTTCTAAACTTCAAAGACAAACATACTAGTTTCCACAAGTAATGAATGAGCAGAATATACAATTCGTAAAAAAAGGAAAAATTACCTTCTTTGCTTGCTCAAGTCCATCAGCAACTTTCAGTTCGTGAAGCTTGATGCGAGCGTTATTGTACTCAACCCATTGGTCGACCTCCTGTATAGAAAAATATTGACATTGACATGAAAGCTGCTGACAAGGTTTTCTTAAATTCTTAACAGCAGGCAAATACTAGTAGAGTTTCTAAATCGAGAACGCGAAAAGTAGAGTTTCTAAATGGGACAACGGACAACGCAATCCAAGGACATGTTCGCCGCGGCGCAGCATTACATGTGTAGCACAATGCAAACCTTGACCGCCTCATGCAAAATTGACGCAGATGTGTTGGCAACAAATCTATTCCACAACAACAAATAATAAAAACAAACTGATGAAATATGTGCCTACCTTAACGTACTCCTGTGGAATCTCTCCATAAGGAATCTTGATCGATTCGTATTGTTTCTGAAGGGATTCGATGGTGGCTGCATGAGCGGGCAACGCCTTTTTCAGGGCGGCAAAATCAACCTAAAATAAAAATGGACAAACCGACAAATATATTCAATATGTACTCTACAGTGTCAAGCATAATAACAGCGGAAAATCTATTAAATGAGTAAAGAAAATGAGAAAAAATACCTTGGGGAGATCAGCTGGAAGCTGGTCAACTTGGGCGGTGAAGGTGGAATTCTGTCCCTTCAGACGGGAAAGCTCCACGGAATGGGCGGAGGTGAGCTAAATATTATCGAACGTGAAAACCGAAATTGGGCTTTGTAAAAAAAGGCACTGACACGGACACCCGACACCTCTCACGCACTTTGCAAAATCAAAGCGCCCAGCGCCCTGAGAAAATCAATATTTGATGTCTTAGCATACAGTACGCAGGTAAAACCACTGAATCATCAGATGTTCTCTGTTCTTGCAAACTCAGTCAAAAGTCAAACATACCTTTTCACCGAGCTTGGCCCAGTTGAGCGAAGATGTAGCTACCCGCTTGACGGTTCCGGACATACCTGAAATTTTTTATTTATTAAACGTTTGTTACAAAATAATTAGAACCAAGAAGGCACAAAAAGAAGACGCACACGAACAATTAAAATACAATACAAGCGAAATCGGACTAAATGCCAGTCAGAGAAGGATTCAGAAGGAATGCTGGGGTGTTGACAAAGTGACAAATTATGCAAGAAAAGTGTACAAGAAATGAGCGAATATAGGAAATATAACAAAATAACATATAATATAATGTGTCGCAAAGGGCACTATATTCATTGAACATATAGTGGAAACGAGAAAGAAGGTATAATGGAAGCGTATATACATATGTGGAACCCGATCAAGTGCATTAACATTGACATTTGTCGCCACATGTCTTCTTTTCCGTGTGTCCTCTACAGTGATCAGTTTCCATATCAGAATCAGAGTCCGACGAAGAATCCTGCCAGCCGCGAGGCTTCTTGTAAATACAACAGCACTTGCTCTTCTTCTTGCCCATTCCTTCGTTATCAACTGTTTCTGTAGCCCACGAAACCCTCGGCTCGGACGCAGGAGTCTGCAGTCGCAACACGAGACCAGGTTGTACTTCAGAGGAGGTCGATGTTGTCGCAGTTTCCGTCACAGTATTAGTAGCCGTTTGTGACATCTGCATGAAACCAAATTGTAAGATGAAAGGAAAAGAAACAAACGGTTAAACACAGCGGAAGTCGAGTCAAATGAAGGCAGCAATGAGGATAGCGGGAAAGGCAAAGTGTTGGGAAAGAAAGAGCGATAAACTATATGACAATGCCAGACGGATAAATATTCAAAAAGTACCAGACCTATCCACCATGATAAAAAAAAATGTAGAGCACTTAGGCAAAATTTCTGCATTCGAACGGCCTAGGCTTCTCCTCAGTCTGATTACGAGGCTGTTTTGGGTGCTATTAAAGTTGGGGGGGGGGGCAAGCGGGCGGGGCCTCAAAATTACTTTTTCGCCTTTTTGAACATATGAAAATTGGATAAACTACGACGGGCATTCCATTGCTCACATAGTGTATGATGCATTGCCTAAGTTTTCACCATTTTAATTTTACAATGAGACTGTATTGTCAGTGCGGCGCTCTGCCAATACAGTCCCACATGTCAATTCCTTAGCCTTTAGCATTAGCAGCAACTACGAATCCCTTTGTGGGAGAATTTGTCTCACAAACTTTCTCTCACCTCCCACTGGTAGACATGGAGCATGCTCCAAGCTCCAAGCTTTCGTGCAAACGGCCACTGACAGTACTGACCTACTGATCAATAGAAACGCTGACGACTGTTAGCTCCTGCTCAGCCTATCGATGTGAAAGTACTTTCCAAATTCGAAAAAAATAGCTAGGCCTAAGCTTCCCCGTCGGTATCACACAAAATCCAAGTGTACCGGTACAAAAAAAAAAAAAAAAAAAAAAAAAAAAAAAAAAAAAAAAAAAAAAAAAAAAAAAAAAAAAAAAAAAAAGGGGGGAGGTACCGGCTGTTAAAATTTTGACTGTTATCTTTAGCCAATATCAATGTAACAGTATAGTAGGTAAATCCTCCAGCGCAATGTTGTTGGCAAGAAATAAAAGAACTAGAAGAATTGTTCATTTTGGCTCGAAGGAAGGTCGAAAAAATATTTTTTGAGGCCCCGCCCACTTTGGCCCCCCAACTTTAATAGCACCCTGTTTTGAAACGGAGCGGGTACTCCCAACGTGAACACACATGAAATTTAGCAAAGAAACGAGAAAAAAGAAACGTAATCTGGCTGTTGCAAATAAAAAATTCGGCCGACTTTCTCCAAATAGTGGAGGAACAATATGCACCGCCCGCGTCCCTGAAACACCGCGAATTTAAAAAATAAAAACTACGGTAGTATTTCTGCTGAATAATATATTTTCTTAATTATTTGTCATATTTTATATCATTTTTTTCTATGTGTATATTCTTTCTCGACGACGGTTTGTTATCGAACAAATTTGATTCCATAGTCCACATCCAACTGATATCCCCTATTTTACCGTTTTCTTAGTGTAAACATAAAATCGAGTACTGTAGATAGTGAGTTGGCGTTTTGCCAAAGAACATAGCGACGTGTTCGAATTCCATTTTACCCATCGACGTGTATATTTTTCTGTTGTCTTTGTGGTTCCTTTGGTATTTGTTCCATCTTAATGGGTAAAAGTGGTCGCTGCGATCAGTTTGTGCGCCTTTCGTAATAGATGAAAGCCTAACATTTAGTGCGCGCAAATAATATCGTTCCGAAATGTTCCGTTTTTCTCTTCTTGTGGTTGATTTGGTTTTTGCTTTCAGGTAAACCAGGATGGCTTCCTGGGAGGAGTATCTAGCCAAACAACAGAATGTGGACGGCGTTCAGTTCACGTGGAATATGTGGCCACATTCAAGGGTCGACGCTCAAAGACTTGTCATCCCACTTGCCTGTTTCTTCACTCCTCTAAAGGTTGGTTGTATTAGAGTATGCGAATTACTACAACTTGCGGAAGGTGTTTTTGTTTTTATCAGTGTATTTGTTTAGGAACGGCCCAGTGATGAACCGCAACAGCCTCCACTTGAGTATGATCCGGTACTTTGCTCCAAACAGACTTGCAAGGCCATTCTCAATCCTCTGTGGTTTGTTTTCTTTCTGTTTTTGATTATATTAAACAAGGATTCATCCCGATGCCCTAGTGGCCCCAACCGAAAATCCAAAGCTGCTTTTCTCTTAGTCGTATTCTAACCGTGTGTAAGGATAATGAGTGTAATGCGTCGTATATCCCTTGAACGGTTGTGTGCATAACGATACTGTCTAAGCGCTATGGTTAAGGAGAAAAGAGCGAAATTAGTTGTACAAGTATAGACCGGTCATTATGCATTAGCAGAAACATGGCGCTTTTTCGCTTTATAACAACAACAAAAAATATTCCTCAACGACCCCAGGTGAATCAGTTTCTGTGGTAGCAGTTTAGTGCTTTTCCTAAGAATTAGGCAAAAATAACGGTAATTAATTATAATACAATACTATATCTTCTAATAATATAATATTTTTAGCATGGTCGACTACCGGGCAAAGACCTGGGTTTGTCCATTCTGTAATCAGAGAAACACCTTCCCGGCACATTATGCAGCCATCGCCGAGAATAATATGCCACCTGAGTTGTACCCGCAGTTCACCACAATCGAGTACACCCTCAAGGTTTGTATTATTTGGTAAAAGTGAGTCGTCGCAATCGAGATGGATCAGTTAATATTTATAGTCCTTTATATTATGTTAGCTGGCTTCTGTAATTTTACATATTATTCCATGAAAAATGTACTTAAGCAAGTATGCAGAAACAAAAGGTCATTCGCACACCTCAACCTGGAAAGTCTTTCAGAAAGCTTCAACCCTTCCTCCGATTTTCCTGTTTCTAGTCGATACGTGCATGACGGTTGAAGAATTGAAAGCGCTCAAGGAATCCATCCAGGTACTTTTTTTTATTTATCAGTTTTTTTTTAAAATATTATTTGGAGCATATCTACATTGCACATTTAAGAGAACGTTAAGGAAGCGTATCATTCATTATAGGGATTATGTCTGTCGATGTCCGCATGTTGTCGGAGAATGAGGCTCTATCATTCTTCACTAATATACTGGTGCCGTATTTTTGATTATTGAATATATATTTAGACTGCTCTGTCTCTTCTTCCCGCTGAGGCACTCGTTGGCTTGATCACTTTTGGTCGTATGGTGCAGCTCCATGAACTCAATGTGAAGGGAATATCCAGAAGCTATGTGTTCAAGGTTGGTTGAAATTAAAACCTTATCGTTTGTGGAGTTCCTTGCCTAGTACTCATTTTGCCACTACACCTACACTATGAGTTCCTTTGATGTGTCGTCGTGTCTGTCTGTCTCTCTCTCCCTCTGTCTCTCTCTCTCTCGCTGTGCTGTGTGTCTTGATGTTTTGCTTTTATATTCAGTTTGGCAGGTTATTTTTATAACACGGGTAAAATGGTAAAATGTAAAATACAAAATATATGTATTTAGTGCTCTTTCTGCTTTTGTAATTATCATTTGCCCCCTTTCATTTAGCATGTCAACATTTATATATGCTCGTCACCAGTATTCATAATCATAACTACATAAAAATGCAACATTTCGATAATAATATTATTAATCACATAAATGAAAACGTTTAATACATGTCTTTTGATTTCGAGATCAGTAATTAAAGTTTCACAAAGAAAGTAAACCATTAAGCATAAGCAATTGTTCAGTTCTGGTTCTGGCTTAATTATATTCGCCTCTTCTTCTTCATTTTCTTCCCATAATAATCGTTCCTCCAATCCGGCTGTATCTTTTATGTAGAGGAGACATTACTTCCTGGAAAAGTATATATAATTGTATTGACTACTGAAGTTTTAACTATTTGGTTTGGGATATGAAACCTTATACTTTGTACATTACAAACTAATCTTTACTCTATAAAAGGAGAAGAATAGGAAATAAGCTTTCACCTACCTCATTGTTTGGTCTGTACGCTGTTTCTAACATATCGTCTGGTTGTTCTCTTCTCTGCAGTTCCTCGCGGATCCTTTTTGCGAGAAAAACTTTTTCCTGCCTAAAATGTTTTTAATTACTTGTACAACTAAGTTGTCTTTAATTTGATTGCAAATTCAGACGCAGACCACTTGCCCTTTCCCATCTTGGCACTTGATTTTTTTGTAAGGTGACAGTTGGCCCTGTTTACGAATATGCTTATTAGCTAGTATCTAGCCGGCTATGTTTAATGACTTCTAACTTCCAACAGATGTGGTTCCTAATGTTTACTAGTCGCTAGTTTACCTGATCATTAAACGCTAACACCAGTTCCTTTAATCGCCCACCAAATTTCCCTTTGACGGTCCGCATTCCGTATTGCTTGAATTTGTGAATCCGGTATGTAGATGTTCATCGATTGCACCAAATTGGCCATTACTCCCAAAATGATTGCAATTTGTGCAATTTGGCCGTACCACACTGGCATGTCGCTCCGCTTTTAACCCTCAATATAAATGAGAATTAAAGCTTGATAATGTGCGACCCTAAAACTTACAGTAACGTCATAGAAGAGTGAACATTTTAATAATAAAAGCAAGGATTATATACTGTAATTGTAATCAATATAGATAAAATTGATAATCACGGAATGGAAGCTAGCAGACGAGCGTTTGCGCCAAGTGAACTGAAGTGAAACTCTTGGAAAGAAATTGTAGGGATTCTTAAGCTGATTAACTCGATTTCGTTTTGTACATGGTGATTACTTTATACTTTAGTTACATTTACAGGAAGGTTAATTCGCAATCAAATGGGTATGTTGAATGTGATTTATGATTTTCACTCAAGAACATAGGAAATTTTTATCATTTCTTTATTACTTTATCTATGTACTATTAACAAAAAAAAAGTTGTATAGAGTCGTGTTAGACAATTGGAAAGAGACTTAATCACTCGGAGAGAAGTTGTAGTTTCTGAAAAGGTCTATATGACTTTGTTAATTCTGCAGACAAAATTCCGCTGAATCGGCCTCTTGTCGTTTTATGAACAATGCAAATCCTGTGGCTGCCCTTTGGATTGATGATATTAGGATAGAAAAAAGTTTATAGTTTCATGATATGAGGTTTCCTTTAAGAAGGATTAACCAGCTTAACATTTGAATTGAAGAACAAGAAAAAGTCTTGCTCTAATGCGTAACTGTTGTATAAGTTTAAGTGCTGCAACTAGAGAATTATGAGATTACCAAACTGCAGATACCCTGTTAACAGTGTAAGTCTCATGGCTGCAAACGGTTAATTAGGAATGCCTAATTAGAGGCCTATAGGTGTATTTTTTTGTTTAATGAATGTGTACTTGTGTGGACGAACAGGAAGTATATTGTGATATGTGATTTATCATGAAGTGGAATTATCCAGCAGTGTAGTTTACTTAAAGCCTCTAAAGTTCAATTTTGCGGGATTTTCAGAACGAGCGCACATTTTTACATCACTCATCCGCTTATTTCATCGGGTATTATTTTTGGAAAAAGAGCCATAATCAGTCGATCAGTCCTTTGCAAAAAATAACGCATTGCAGTTTACAGTGTATCTTATTGGTTTTGTAATCAATTAATTCGTGTGCCCTATATAGTCGTAATAGTCGGAATTTTTATCAATAAGTTAGGAACATAAGTGAAGCTACGATGTAGAAAAATGATAAAATAAAAGGAATAAGGACATCGTACTTTCGTGCCGACGTACGAGCGGATCCGGATGATCGATGGTCGGGTTTTATGCCCATTTTGTTTACTTCGACGAAAACACGAGTTGTATTTTTGTGTTTGGCCCGAATATGCAATAATAACTATGATAAATTTCAATATGATTTTAGTATGTGGACAATAGTTTGTAGTTTCTTGGTCGTTAGTGAGGAACATGTAGAGTGCCGTATTCATTTCGTTATTCAATTATTCTATTCAGAAAGCCCATCCCCATTCCCCCATTCCTTATTGTTGTAAGGCTGCCGAGCGAATAATGTTTTGGGCTGCAGAAATGTGTTTGTTCATGTTTTTTTTTAGAATTTTCAGTTTTTTGAAAGAGAAAGAAACACGAACTTGCCACTAAATTATAGTAATTGATAATTTTGTAGATCTGTGGCATTTTTGTAAAGTCTTGAATCTTTGTGGGTGGTCCTAGACCTTTACTTGGCTAACGTAAGTAAATGTAAGTGAAAGATACGTGAGGAGTTGCATGAGGGTGTAATAGTTCCGAATAGTGAACTGATGTGAATTGTGAAATAAATAAAGAAAGAAAGAAGGCGAGTCATCTTGCCTTTTTCTTAGATTTGTCTTTTCTTTGGAAATTTTCGTCAGATGAGCGATCACTTGTGCTTTTTCTTGCGTTTTTGCAAAGGGATGAATGCCCTTAATAATGGAGATTGGCTGGCATGATCATCTACTATTATGCATGTTTCTATGTATTTGAATTTTGAATGTATACGTGACAAATTATCCACCTATTGTTGCCCTTGGATGTCTGGTTTAGTGGGCACGATAGTAGCACGTCATTGTAAAAGGTTTATAAATGAATGGTAAAGAAATCATTATATGTTAATTCAAAACAAGTAGAAGTAGTGAAGGTAGAACGGGCTCGATAGTTAGTGTGCAGTTTGTATTTGTTGGTTGACTACATGCGGGACAAACTCGTATTATTGCTGCGGAAGGAAATCGCGTGCAAATTTGTCTAGGCTGGACATCTTTTTGTGTAGAAGTAGAGTAAACTAGTAAACATGAATAAAAATAGTTTAAAAAGTTTTGGTTTGTGTGAAATTCATAGGAAGCAAAGAGGAGTGGATTTTAGGGGTTCGTTTAATTGTAAGCTAAATGGCTAAGGCAAATCAGAAAACCACTTAGAATAGTAATTTTTCACGCGCCATTTTTTGTGCCCTCTCATTCACTCATTTCATCCTTTGTATACTTTTTCATTGTGTTACGTTGGACTTTTTTATATGAGCTGAGCTTCTTAAATGTTTTGTGTAGATATAATAAATTGTTCAATCGCACTGAAGATAATAAAGGGCTGTATTTCCTGAAATGGGGTGGAGGCGTATTTTCATAGTGAGCCCGTTGATATGTGAATATAGCAATACGCATGCGATAGGTGAAAGGTAAGTAATACCTAAAAATACCTCTAAAACATAACAATAATTGTTTCAGGGAACGAAGGAAGTTACTCAAAAACAAATCAAGGATATCCTTGCATTCACCATTGGTGGAGCCCAAAGGCCGGCTGGAGCGGCTCCTGGCGCTCCCGGAACCCCGGGAGCAGTCCCTGGTGGGCCCAGACCTGGTGGCCCAGGAGGTCCCGGATTCCCTGGAGGACCTGGAGGACCTGCACCTATTCCGGGAGGACCTACCGGTGGTGCCCCCGGACAGACTGGAGCGCAAGCTCACAGCCCGTTCAACAAGTTCCTTCAGGTAAACTAGTGTTTATTTGTGGGGATAGTTTAGCAGGTCGCAGGTCATAACCCACAACGGTAATTAGGGAGGTGATACCGAAATTTGCATATGTTCTTGAGGGAGGGAATTTGAGGTATTTCTTGTATCACCTCCCAACTCTGCATGATATCATTCTTCCGTACCGTATTCACGAATATAATATACAATATTTATTATTGCAAATCTTGGACGTAGGAATCTACTGGATTTCTTTTATGTTTGCGATTATGAGGTTCGGGTTCAGGTTCACTCTGTTCCTCTGTTGTGTAACAGTGGTGAGTGTTCGACAAGTAAGTTGTCTTATATTCCAGCCGGTGTCCGAGTGTGAGGAATCAATCAATGACCTGATCGACCAGATTTGTGTGGACCGCTGGCCCGTTCCCCAGGGACATCGCCCCCTCAGGGCCACTGGCGCTGCACTCTCCGTGGCCGTTACTCTTTTGGAGGTTGGCGTTTTTCTCGTGTGTCTTTGACAGTGCAGCAGTTCTTTTTTCAAGCTGGTAGAAATAGTGCGGTTGTCGAATTTCATACGAATAATAATTCCACTCAAACATGAATTTTCTAAGACTCAGATTTCCAGCCGCCGAAGGCCCAAAGTTATAGTTTGGGTTCTGTGTATTAGACACATGACATATTAGGTTCAGCCTATCGAATTTGTTTATCTATTTCTACTCGATTGCAGAACTGCTTCCCCAACACTGGTGCTCGTATCATGAGTTTTGTGGGCGGTGCGTGTACCCACGGCCCCGGAATGGTGGTGGGTGAAGAACTGAAGAATCCAATCAGATCCTGGCACTCAATCAAAGAGGACAATGCAAATTATATGAAGAAGGTTGGTTTCTATACATCGAAGTATGCTGTAGCGTGTTGATTTTGTTGGAGCTAGCTGTGTGGGGACTTGTAGCGTGTTGATTTCGTTGGTGCTAGCTGGGTGGATGATAATTTTAATGGTTTATTGGTAAACATCAATACAGTAAAGTGTCAGGCCCATTTCAGGTAACCCCTAATTTTGATGACTCCATCGGATTCTCCGTTTCAAATATAGTGGGCTGAATTTTTTTCCAATTTTCAGTCGCATTATTCACTCGGTTTTCAGCAATTTACCATGGCCAGTCATACACAACAATCAATCGCAGTTGACACGCCCTTTCACGCTGATTGGCCAAAATAGCAATTGCCACGCCCAATATAGCATATTGGCCAATCAGCGCGACGGGGCGTGACAACTGCGATTGATTGTTGTGTATGACAATGACTGGACGTGGTAAATTGCTGGTAATTGCGTGAATGTTGCGCTTGAAGTTTGGAAAAAAATTGCGTCCTACCATATTTGATACGGAGAATCAGATAGAGTTATATAAAATAGGGGTTACCTGAAATGGGCCTGACCCTTTAAGAGGCTAATGAATCATGTAATATTGATTGATTTAAGTTTTCTCTTGTTGATGTATCACGGAAAATTCTTTACTGGTAGTTTTGGGTCTTCTGCAATTTCGTGGCAGATCGTAGGCGAGCTTAACGAATCGTGGCCCTGGCCGAATTTCCATTGTCAAAAATGATTGGCAAACAAATGTTGATTTTCACAATTTTCACTTTATTCCAATATCAGGCGACCAAGTACTTTGATTCGCTGGCACATCGTGCAGTGAAGAACGGGCATACAATCGACATTTATTCCTGTGCATTGGATCAGACTGGCCTCGCAGAGATGAAGAATCTTTATAATTTGACAGCAGGTAGGGTGGAATTATTCTGGAGGGGGGTCATGTTTCAACGGTGCCTTTTACTCAGTGGACTTTGAATTTGTTTATTCCAAACGATATAAAGCAGAGTTTTGTTACAAAATTGTGTTGTTCAAGATAAATGAGATTTATCACTACTTTATTCACACATACAATCAATCAGCTACAACATCAATCAAGTACATGGAACAAGTGCGGAAGGTTTCTAGCGTCGTGCTTCTTCAATCCGCGGGGGAATGCGTGGAGGGGAGATTTTTCTTCAGATAATGACGATCCTTGATCTTTCCAATGAGGTTTTGTGGAGTTATACAGAGTGTTTGACGACGAGACGAAAGGACAAATCCCTCGAAGTCTTCAGGCTAGGCAATGGGGGATTCGCCTCGATTTTCCCCGCCTCGGTGGCATTGAGTGTGTGTTGTGGCTGGATTCGAACTCGGGTCGGCTGACTGCGAAGCGCGGACGTTTCCAATGGGCCACCGAGGCCATTTAAATGAATTGTTTTAACATGTTCAAAACATTTCGCTGAAATCTCATTTAGCCTTGAACAACAACATTATTTTGAAAACTTAGCTTCGTACTTCGTATGGTTTGGAATAAAAACGTTTCTCGTTTTAGGTAATCTGGTTGTGTTTGTTTCGGTAATGTGGTTCCTTAATTTTGTTTGTTTAGGTAATGTGGTGATGGGTGACTCGTTCAATTCGTCTCTCTTCAAGCAGACATACCAGAGAGTGTTCGATAAGGACGGAAATGGACATCTCAAGATGGGATTCAACGCTACCATGGAGGTGAGCAATCATTATACCTCAGTCTATTGTTATTATCTTTTTTTAAATTAACTTTTATTCCATAAAGTGTACATAATCATGTAGAAACAAAACAGAGATAAACACTCCCAGGCTAGACACAATCAGGAGCTCTAGCTACTTATGTCTTGCCACTTATGTGGCGCTATTTATTATTTATACATTTGTAAATGAGTACGTTGATTGTATTTTACATTTGATTTAAACCGTAGCAGTCCTCGACATTACTTACAAATCTGTGGTTAAATGATATTTCCTCTTCACTTTGTAATCCGTACATTATTCATTATTCCGTTTACTTAGCTCCTTATGATGGCTGAATTATTGAATGTTGATTCTAGGTGAAATGCGGCCCGGGACTCAAGATTGAGGGTGTTCTGGGTTGTTGCGCCAACGGAAACGTGAAGAATGCCTGCGTTGCGGACACGGAAATGGGAATTGGTAGGAGATTATAATAATCATTATTTGAAAGACAAAGATTCTCACTTCCTTTGCTTTTTGTTATGCATTGAAAAACTATGGTTCGTTTATGCGCATTACCATTAGCTCAGAGGCTCAGAGAGAACATGCGGTTCCTTAGGCCTGTGTTGAATAGTTGAATGAACTCACACTTTTACCTTTCATGGCTGTAGGTGGAACCTGCCAGTGGAAGTTCTGTGGACTGAGTACGAGAACCACAATTGCGGCTCTTTTCGAGATTGCTGCACAGGTTCGTCTTTTTTTCTTTCAGTTTTATCTCCTGAAGCACTTTGGCCATTGTGTATTGTCCTAACTAAAAGGAAAATTTTGGTTAGACTAGACTATTCAATGTCATTGGCGCTCCTACGAGTAGGCGTACTGTTACTGATGTGTTTGGCTTTTTTTGCAAAGAAATGTAGTGCCTTTCAAATGAGCGTTCGCGCAGAGTTCAGTTTTCGTTGAACGTGGATCTAACCTTACCTTTCCTAATTTGCAGCACGGCACAGCCGTTCCTCAGGGCGGACGTGGAATGGTCCAGTTTGTGACTCAATATCAACACGCTGACGGAAGAAAGAGAATTCGAGTGACGACGACGTGTCGAAGCTGGGCCGATATGGCCAGCCAACAGGCGAATATTGCCTACGGATTTGATCAGGTTAGCATTTTTCTTTGTTAAGAGACTTACTGTTGTAATTGTTGACAAATAGAGTTAGTTTCGTAGGTATTAATGCTATCGTTTGCAATCTCTGGGAATATGTTCACATGTTGATGTATATGTATATAGTTTGGGAATGTGTTGATAGTGTTTTCTAATTCTAAATTATTTCTACATTTCTACCAGAGCTAGCTTATTCCTGCTTTATCAAGTACTACAATAATTACCCTGTGTTAGCATATTCCCTTTCCTTTGTTATCGTTTCATATTATGCCGGGCTACAGGTTTGTTATCGTTTAATTAAAATGGTCTATCACCAAGCTCCATTTACGCACGGGATTTATAGCCTGATATTATGACTGCTTGATATCTTTCCTTCTAATTGCATGTGGTATTTTGAGGAGGCGGCCGCCGTGATCATTGGCCGTTTGGCCTCCTGGCGGGCAATTAACGAGAATGACACTCCGGAAGCACTGAGATGGCTGGACAGAACGCTGATTCGTTTGGTAGGTCTGCACACATTTGGTATTAGAACGCTGTTCACTTGATACTTCATAGAACGCGTTCCGGTTGCAGAAGTACAAGGGTTTCTTGGGTGTTCGTTATGTTGATTGGTTGAAACATTTGGCAATTTCCTTGAAAAATTTCCTTGGTATTTTCGCCTAGCTGCGACCTTGTATCTATGGGCTCAATCGGCGGTTTTATATTCATTGTTTGTGATATAATCTATTGATTTTAGTGCCAAAAGTTTGGTGAATTCCACAAGGACGATCCGGCCTCTTTCCGACTTTCGGACAAATTCTCCATGTTCCCCCAGTTTATGTTCCATCTCAGGAGGTAAGTTCTTTCTTTTTCATATTCTTTTGTACCGGGTGTGTGACGTTTAAGGGGGCGGAGTTTTCATGAAATCCTTATCATTTCTGAATTTCAATATCATTCCTTATTGATTGATTTTCAGATCCCAATTCCTACAAGTGTTCAACAACTCGCCTGATGAGACTGCTTACTATAGGTGAGTTCCAACTCGAAGTTATTATAAATGTCCATATTTTTCGTAGGTTCTTCCTTTACTGTTTTCTCTTCTTTTAGGCATGTGCTGTTCTCCGAAAATGTGCTTGAATCGACTACAATGATACAACCAGTACTATTCAGCTATTCATTCAAGTAAGTATTTATTGAAGTAGATTTATTTATTTAGAAGCGTATGTTCCACAACCGTAAATTGTGTCCCTTTTGTGCCGGAAATGCGCAGAAGGCAGAAGGGCACACATTAGCATATAATATATGGAAATGGGAGTGCAGCTGTCCGGGATACTTTTGAGAACCATTTGCCATTCCGCTTTAATGGTGAATTTGTACGCTTCTACGTTTTCTCTATGGCGCACTCAACTGCGTGTTTTCTGTTGTACTGTTCACTAGTTCTTTTGCAGTGGTCCTCCCGAGCCAGTGCTCCTTGATACTTCGTCTATTCTGCCGGATAGAATCCTTCTTATGGATGACTACTTCCACGTACTCATCTACCATGGACAGGTTGGCAAACATCCTTATTCCATTTAAGGGGTACGGTATTCAGACGTTGTTGAGAGGGCAATCAGCTAACCATTGGTCTATACGAAACATGCTTTGTTTTATCTACCGTGTCGTTTTGGAATATATATATATAGTTTGGGCCATAATATATAATTATATATATATAGATATATATATATATATATATATATATATATAGTTTGGGCCATGCTCACGAAAATTTGTCTGTGATGAACAGGAACAGGTTGTATTCAGTGAATGAACTCAAGACAAAGAGCACATGCAGAGAAGTGTTTGATTTTTTTGTGAGACTAACGGCTAATCCTTAAAGTGACTCTGTCCAATTGCAGACAATTGCGGCCTGGCGCAAGATGAAATATGATGAGGATCCGCAGTACGCGTCATTCAAGCAATTGCTCGAGGCACCAGTTTCTGATGCCACGGCCATTCTTCAGGAGAGATTCCCGATGCCGAGATACATTGTCACCGAGTATGAGGGGTCACAGGTACGGTCATGGTGTAGTTTTGGGGTTTGTGTTCAGAAAGATCCAAATTGCGAAGTACTTGCTCGTTTCTTAGCGAAGTGCTTCATTTGCTCCGTGAGTGTGAACTTGTGAGCATGAAATCCTCAGCTAACAGTAAGTGGAATACCAGGGCAGGACAAGCCTTTTGCATTATGGGGTCTGCAAGTATGCCAAAAATCGGTGTGATTCTCTCATACTACCGATTTCTGCACGAAACCTGCATTATAATATGAACAATTAAAAAAAATTCTCGTGTAGTTCCAAAATGTAAATTTTCAGCATGTGTTACCAGTAGTAGTGCTCAGTTTAAGTGAGTGTTTGAAACATTTGCATGTTCAGGCTCGTTTCCTGTTGTCAAAGGTGAATCCTTCTGTCACACACAACAATCCGTATGCATCGTCGGATGGAGGAGCAGCGGTGCTGACTGATGATGTCTCCTTACAGGTACGGTACATTCACATCTGACACCACCTGACATTATCCAACTTATATTCAGGAGTGTCATTAGAATTGCTAGTCATTCGAGTCAGAGTACTGTATAATGTATGTTATGCTTTGTTATGCCGTATTCTCGTATCGCGTAAAGTCTGTTTAATGCTCAGACAAATAAATGTACATCGATCTACTGTAAGGGTTTGATGATGTCATTATTCGGTAAGTCTGCAAATATAGACTTTTCTCCTTTTCAGGTGTTTATGGAGCATTTGAAGAAACTCGCCAGTTCGTCTTCAACGTAATTTCTGTACCCCGAAATAGTTGTATTTTCAATTTCAACAACTGCTCCTAACCTCAACTGGCTGTTTTATTTCGTATTTCATTTAGTTAAAACATTGCACTGAAGTATCCACATTTGTATCAGACATGTCCATATGTTATGTGAATGATTGGTGCAGTGTATATCATAAGTTATTCCAACATGGCTGACTGGATAGGTATCCCTTTAAATCATTTTTGTATTCTTTAGAATTGCGCTTAGTTGTTTGACCCTAATTTGTATTGTTGTTTGTACCATAGAGTCTTATTTATTCTTTATTTATGCATGCTTTCTAAGGACTTATTTTGAGTAGAAGAGAGAATGTGGTCAAACTATGTCCAGACTGTGATCAATTATTATTTTCATGCGATTTTATGTTTTTTTTTTCAACAAAAATTTTTTGCTTCTTGAAGTATTTAAGTGTATTATCGATTACTACTGGTAATGTGATAAGAAATAAAGGAATTTTTTATTTGCTGAAGTTATTCAGTGCAAGGGGAGAATGTTCAAGAATGGAAAGAAAAAATGTAAAATGATTATTTTGTGGTTATTTTTTTAGAATAAGAGAAATCAAATGAGAACAAAACTTCTAGTTTTTTAGTTATTTTTAATTATTCTTAATTCAGTGAACTTTTTGATTTAGTGAGATTTGATCGAAAATTGAAAAGGCTTTTTTGAAGTGTTTCCAAAGAAGAGGGATTTTCACTGGATGTGAAAATGTAAAGCAACTTTAAGAATTTTAGAATAAAAGTGAAACCTGGGAAATAGGTTGTTTTAAACTCGAAAGTATGAACTTTATGTAAAACGTCCCTAAAGTGCACTGAGGATTATAAATTTCAATAATAGTGGAGAAAATTCTTAATTTTAGCAAAAGAATAGGTAAAATAAAACCGCAAAAAGAACTCCGAAAAAGAAGTATTTAATTCCTCCGCCTTGCTCTTGAATCACAACTTTGCGTGCGTTTTTGAAGCCCTGAAATTGTTTTGTGGGATTATTATACACATAAAAACCTGGGTCAAGGTTTTTTACCTATACTTTCAGCGCCGATTATCTGAACAACTACTTTATATCTATCGGAAAAAATTCGAGATCTGCTTTAGGAGAAATATATTACCATATCAGTTCGTTTTCCGACTCCCATAACAGCTTCGCGAGCTCCGGGCCATGCATGGGGACCACGAATACGGTAGATATATGAGACACACGGACCGAAGAGCACCTGGACTATTGAAATATTAGGGAATGGATAAGATACCAGGCCTAAACCTGAACATGCCAAAAGGTTGGTTGGTCGGAAGTGCACTACATCTGTCTATCGTTTGAAGACTCGCGTAGCGTATTCTATACATAAATTCATATATTTGGTAAGATTTGATACTTCTAAGGTGTGTTCAATTAGATGATTATTCATAATTCAGGGTGCATTACCAACAGCTATGCCCTCATAATCATAATGGGTCTCAAAGTCTCTCGCTTCATACCTTCAAGTAAAGCATTGGGTCCTTTAGGGCCAGGGTCCAATCCTCCTCTGGGTGACAACCAATCAGACGAGCTACAGTATCCAAGTAGGAGACGAAGTCAACCTGAAAGTACACGTCTTGGTTGATTCGGAAATTCGTGCAGTCGCTACACAAAAAAGGGTACACCATTGCTAGGCGGCGCACGGCCGAACCCTATGCCTATAATCACTTATTGGATGCGAAAGGGTGAACAATTCAAGTTGGTACATCCATGACGCGCTTGCTGTTGCAGTGGTACAGCACATACGGAACGAGTGCACGGTAAAGATAAGCGCAAGAAGCAATTTTTTCTAAATTGAAATTGGAAATATGTCCTTTTCGTAGCAGATTATAGATTACTTGATATATTGTTCCTTTAAACATATATAGCTATCGCCGATCACCGACCTGTAATGTGTGTCTGTCAGCCTCGTAATATCGCTCTCTTAATTTCCTTCTCTCCTCGGCAATAAGATCTCGCATTTCTTTCTGTGAAGGTAATTTAGCCTCACCGGCTAATTGAGCGAAGAAAAGACGACTTTGAAGTTCAGACATTGGCATCACACTGCCCCACGGCTGCAATTAGCGAGCAATTAGGGTGTAATTAAGATGATTCCAGGTGTATCAAGTCAGAATTTTTTTCATATTCAGTGGAACATGGTTTCTCTTCGTACAAACACTCATGCGGTTCCTCTGATTCCGTGAGTCTTCTGCATCTTACAATAAGTAAACAGTCTACATCTGTATCTACCTCTACGAAACGATGTATATGTGTCGATGTATGATTAGTTGTTGAACCAGCTAATGCTAAGAAACCAAAATACCCTACAAAATTTTAACTACGTGCGATGATATTTTCCATACCTGAACCAATCCGACGAATGCGAGAGTGTTTTTGTCTGAAGTTGGCAGTGGGAACATGTTGAGATAAATTCCCTCGTGTCTGTTTTTCACAACGGGAATCAGTTTCCCGCCCTCAACAAGTGGGAACGAAAATGTGTATCCGGTACAGTAGATTACCTGAACGGGAGATTATTTACTAGCTGTAATAGAACAAACAACGAGAGATGGCCGGGCCAGCTGTTGATTATTGGTAGAACCTTACTTTTAGGTATGAAATAAGCACATGGGAGCTTGGCATTTGGTAGCCACAATAAGAAAGGTGACCATGTGTTCATGTTTCACAACACATTTTTTCTGGTATGCATGTCCATCGGGGTTCAGTAAGTTATATATCGGGCAAAACTCTAAAGGGATCGACCTCATCCACATTCTCGGCCACTGAATCGTCTTCGAAGACAATGTCCCTTTCTCTGAAGTGCTTGATATTCGGCTTCACAACTACCGTACCCGAGAGGAGACGGTTCGGAAGTTCATCGGAAATTGTAGGATGGGCACTGGAAAAATAAGGCT
This sequence comes from Pelodera strongyloides, assembly GCA_036852015.1. NCBI lineage: Eukaryota > Metazoa > Nematoda > Chromadorea > Rhabditida > Rhabditidae > Pelodera > Pelodera strongyloides. Next base: position 22,991 of record JAANDG010000716.1, on the reverse strand, counting down.
ATTTATGGGCACATAGACTTAAGCATGTAGAATCCAGGGTCCCGTTTTTTCCAAAAGTCGGGGATCTTCATTGTAGTTCCAATCCGGGGCGGTGTCTCTTGGCCGATGTGTCCCGTAGAGAGTAAAGGGCCCGCGTTTCTTCACAGGAGATACAGTTCTCGAGCTAGCTGATAGAAATTCCCTGACCGGCACATGAGCCATTACATTATAATTATTCTGACCAGCAACAGTATGCTCTTCGCAAGCCAAACGGTTTTCCATCCAATTAGTCAAATATAGCTAATTTGGTGTGTTACTTAATATCAAACGGTATCGTAATAAACACTGTGCGCTTTAGTTCACTTACATATTGCACTTGTATGATACACCTTTCCATTTTTCTTTTACCCGATTGCTAATCAACTACAGTACCAAGGGTTTCGTTATACGTACAACATTGCTTTCTCTACATCATATTATTTGATGCACACCTCTTGTTGTTGTTGATACATCGTTATTTTATTAATTTGCACTTTACTTCTCATTATTATTTGCAGTTTATTGGTACTTCTATTGATTTCCACCCAGATGGGTGTGTGCTTATGCTAATAAATGTTGAAATTATCTTACTAATTATATCAGGAAGACTCACGATATCACACGATGTTTTGGTCTGATTCCATATTTTGTGTGATCGAATCTTCTGTTTAGATCTCCTTCGACAAGATCACAGAAAATATTAGTGGGCACCACTTTCTGGATGAAATTGTTGAGCAATCTGCAATATTTACAAGTCTTTGTTATTTTAGGTACAGGTGGTACATGAATTTCAAGTGTCGCTAGCACCATCGTTTAATACATCAACTTTTTTTTTGAGAACGCTCGGTTTCTTTTCCATAACTCGACGTGCACTGAGAAACGGTAAAAGGAAAGCTGTCGCGCTGCCGCCTAAAACTGTTGTGCGGCAAAACGTTGTCGTGCGATAGCAAGGTTGACGCCGCTTTTGTTGTGCGCCGCATGCAGCGAAAATGCCAACAACTTTACAATTAGCAAAAAGATGTGTGTATCCAGGGTACCTGTTATTGAGTACCATATCAATGGGAGAACCATAAGAAGCCATCTTGCTGAAGACCCAAGCACCGCTACGAGTCACAAGGTACACCTAAATACACATAATAAATTGATTTTTTTTATTATATGAGTTATGGAAAGTGGGGTACTGTAGTGATTGTTGTCACTCAATACCTCACCGTAAACTGTATTTTTCACCTATGTTACTTTTCAAATATCAATATTGTACATATTCTAAAATTTCAAACCTGTTTCGTAACTCGTGCTAATTCACTGGCAACATCAACCCCAGAATTGCCGGCTCCAACGACGGCAACCGTTTTCCCTTCGTACACTAAACGTTTCACAATCACGGAAGTCACACCTTTGTGGCAACTTTACGGTAATTCTTTCTCACTCATGAGACCTTAGAACTTAGAACCAGTCAGATTCAGATAGACGAATACATCATCAAACATTATGCCATTACAATAGAGAATGTTTTATTATGATCCTCTATTTTTACACACAAATAAGCTTTCGGTCGTCGTGTTTAGAGAAATGCATAAACCCAGCAATGATTAGACACGACCATATGTAACAGGCTCAGGCTTGGGCTTAGGACATGGTTCAAACAAACGGAATACCGTAACCCACGTGAAGGCGTCTTATAGTCGTGTCCGTGCATCAGTTTTCCCTGGAATTTGTCCTGTCCAGGCATTGCTTCAGGCCAGTTGTTATTTGCGTGGTGACCAGTGGCTAGGAGAACACCGTCGAAGACATCGATGTGCGTTTTCCTCTCACTAAGAGTTTCAGTTGTATTAGTGTTTTTTTATGACACGCACACGCACACACGCACACACGCACACACGCACACACGCACATACGCACATACACACACACGCACGCACACACACGCACACACGTGAATACAAACGCACTGCTAGCTAGATATGTGAACTGTTAACCTGTCCAAATATGTGACAACCCATCTCCCGGTTGTTTTGTAGTCTGATGCGCGAACGATACTCACAACCTGCAAAGAACACAGAGTCAGAGATGAAGAGTGACTCTCGAAACCTTATGAGTACGGTATAAAAACTTGTATGTTTTGTTGTCTAAATAGAGCAGAAATACTGGCAACCTGGGTGGTCTCGCTCAAAATGTCAACATACGCGATTGAAAAGTAAGTTATTTGGACAAAAGAAATGAGGTTCATGGAATATTCTGCGCACAAATGTTGAACGAGGGCGAAAGATCAAGATCTTTAACAAGAAGGAGAGAACTTATATTATAGTCGACTATATGATACTCCATAGTCCATAAATCTGATATCTGATACAAGTTGGCTATTTGGTACACGGTAAAAAGTAAGTCCGGAAAACTCCATGTTTCTAAGCAACTTGAACTTGATAGAGAAGTAATTCCACGTTGTTTATTGAATGACAATCTAATATGTATTTCAACTCTCTTCAGAAACTCCTCACCCTGTGCTGCAACTTGATATGTTCCATAAGGCCCTTCTCCTTTGCATAGTCACACATGTACTTGTAGAGGGTTGAATTGTGCATATAGGCAGGGGCATCCTGTTACATTTGTAATAAACTATATTCTTAGTTTCCTAAACTATCATATATGGGTGTCCTGTATTGATTGATTTCACATAGACTGAGATACGCAGATGTCCGATTACAGCTAAAAAGACAAATTATGAATGTAGAAACCTCGGGTGGAATATAGTCCGAATAGGCAGTCATTTCCTTGGAAGTGTTGATTACAGTACCATACATCACAGAGGAATCTAAAAAAAGAGTTTCGAATTTAATAAAAAGTGTGTCATGATTTAGTGAGAGACGAGATATCGTACATGGCCTGTGTTTTATTTATTTTCATTTATGAATCGTACACGTACTACCTAAACAGAACAACAAGGAAAGTGCCAATTTCCCTTAGCCGTATTTCTAGCGATTCGATATAATAAGAAGTTCGGATGATTTGTAACTTAGCTTGACTATATCTTACCTTCAGTTGTGTATGGTTTATATCTCCAGAGACCTCCCACCCCATCTGAAGCCTCGAAACAAGTCACGTCGAACCCGTACAGTTTTGCATTGCTGAATACATTAGTTAAAGACTTAAAGGGATAGGTTCATCTCAAAGCACCTCTCTTTTTATTGTTTTTTATTGATAATGGCACAAGTATCATTCACAATGAAAAGTAAATCAATCACAGGACAATACGCCTCGCAGTAGAAGCTTCCTTTATTGGAAGTTCTGTGCTTGATTTACTTTTCATTGTGAATGATTTTTGTGATATTATCAGTAACAACAATAGAAAGAGAGATTAATTGAGATGAACCTATCCCTTTAATAGAGAAGTTTCTTTGTGTTACTTGATACTAGTAATTTGAACTTCTCAACCAACGCGCTTGCGCCTGACCACTATGATCTAAAATAACACCTAAAATATTCAGAATTTTTCTGCGAGCAAAGGCAGGGCAATTAATCGTGTAGGTTCCGTTTATAAAGTTCAACATTATTTTTTACTTGGAACTTTGCCAACCATACCTCACGAGTCGTTTTAGGTACGGGCTCTACTGGTGAGATACACACACACTGACACATCATGTCACTCAAACTGAATCGTTCTTGAGTGTGACACGTGTAAGGTATTGGATGATATTCATAAATAAGAGGTATACTTACTGTATACAAGGCAATCCAGATCCGCCGGCGCCCACAATACAGACACGCTTCGCAGACATAGCCAGTAGGTGGAATATATACCTATGATAGGGTAAATTATACGCAAGAAAACTGAAAAAATAAAGACCCACTAAAAGCACATTTCATTCTCAACGAAAATCAAAATCAATATAGTGATCAAGTATTTATATTAAAGTGATTATGCAAGTGGTTTTGAAAAGTTTGCTGGACAACTGCTTTTCCATGTCTATCATGCTATTGTGTGCAACGGCAAAATGACCAGAAGGCACAGAAATTTGCATATGTAGAACACGGTATCCAGCATAAGTAAAAGTTCAAAACCACCTGCCATATCGATTTAAAGCACTGTGGTCTACATAGATGGCATTTTCACGCAATCTATGCCCTCGTTTGGTTATTTATGTGATTTGCATTGCTCCTCCCCCGTTTACAAAAACCGTTCACTTTCTCGCTATATACACACAGCAATGAAATGCCGCCAAACTTTTTCATACCGCTCCCGAGTTACCATAATTCCAGCACATTATGGTGAGTGTGCTTTGACCAGAGAAATCACCAAAACATACTGTAAGTGTTGGGGTTAGGGCTACGTTCAGGCGCATAGATAATAATAAAATTTTAGTAATATCACAAGGTTGCTAATGATTCCCGTAAAACTAAGTGACTTTCAACGTGATAAAGGAAGGACCAAACAACGTGTCCGAAGCAAAAATGCTCTTTTTATTGTATTTGAAACCGGGTGTGCTTATGCTAATAAATGTTGAAATGTTGAAATGTAATATTTGATTTTGAGTGACTCGACAGACATAATTGTAGCCAATTTTATAAGCCCATTGAACTTTTCAAACAGAGCTTAATCACCGTACTTATATTCAGGGATATAAACGAGGAAGTTAGTTCGAGTTTTTAGAGGATTTTGTACCTCCCTCACTTCGTCTATTTTTCCGTTCATATTTTTGCTTTGATGCCACTCGTAGAGTCGTAGTTGACCAGTCCACAGCTTATTCAAATTTTATATTGTTAATTAATTCCAACTTTGATTATGTTCAAACGCATATCCTTTGAAGGACTACAAACTACACCACCACTCTTTCTTACTGTACCTTACTTTAATTCCTCACAAAAGAGACCACCCAAGAAGAAAAGTAGACGACTTCCCGATGAGTAAAGAAACATGTTCACACACCAGTGTCTCTAATAGTCAAATTAAGAGAGTCGAGGTTCAACCATGCGTCAAATTAGACTTTCCACTAACGCTTTCTTTAACAATTATATCTAATTCATAGAAAAGATGACAATGTGCTGCACACACATTGAACTACGGACCACACACGTTGAGCAACACCACACATTGAACTATGGACCACCCACGTTGAGCACCACAAGCAAGTCAATACGCTTTGCCCTATCACTAGGAGTCCTCAAAATCGAAAAATCCCATATCCTACTAAAAAATAACAAACGGTTGTTAATTGTAATATTTATTTCCTTTATCGCATTGCAAACAGCACTTTACTACAGTGATGGGTATCTAGAAGATTAGAGCGCAGTACCATTTGATTTCCTTTACGGTTTACGAAAAGCACACCCAAAACGTGAAAAATACCTCCCACCAACGTGATAAAAATCATACCACAGTATTCAAAAATGTTTATCGATAAGCGTAAATATCACAATATAAATTACCTGTACTATTGCACAAACCACGAAAAAATGAAATAAAAATTAGTATTTAAGTTTACACATACATAGTCCAGTTCTAGGTAACACATCTATGACAAGCATCGAATCAAAGGAACTGCATATACAAGGTGACAAATTAATGGGTCAAGCGGACAAGGAAAAAAAGGTAAACTATGGCAGTGACAACAGGCGAAATCCATCTAGCGACTATGTAATTCTGAGGGTTATATGCAATATGCATAGCAACATTTTTAATTATCTAGATTCCCAAGCAAAGTCGTTAGCAGTGCTTGTGACACGCAAATTTAAAACATAATGATGTACTTTATAATGCAAGTGTTGTTCTGTTAGGCAATGGGCATAAATAAAGCGGTGCGAAAAATCGCACAAGGACCAGATTCGAGTGAAACGTGCTAGTGCGACATTATGTTTCACTAAGCTAAACAAACCAGCTCCCTCAGAAACTGAGTTTATGCATTGCTTAGGCGTAGGTACCAAGTACTCCTACCTCCTACCCCTTATGTACCAATCTGTGAACCAGCAAATCTCCGAGAGCTGTTAGATGAGTGATTTCCGATGGATCATCGCCATCTCTGTACACAAACTTCACAAAAGGAACACCATCGACGTCAACCTGAATAAATATACTGAAATACAAGTCATTGCACTTATTTTTTACAACTATCCTAAATCTCCGGAAAAACTGATGTCAGTCAGGACACGACATAAATGGCAAAGTTTAAAACACTATAATAAACATCACAAGTCGATTCTCATAAAATAGCTGAAACATGCTTACATATACATGGTCATGCCTCGATTAGGTGCTGGAAGGGCTCTGTCATGACAAATAAAAACTATACCTCAACAGAATTCCTGAACGCTGTAAATATCACATCCGAGGTGACACCCTTGGAGAAGGGGAAGTTCGCCATACTTCTCTCTTCCTTCAACCAAACACCGTTACAGGTGCTGTTACGGACGATGGCTGTCTGCAATAATTAAATATTTAGATATCAGAAGATATGTATACACAAACACCTTGTGGATAACTATACGAACACATCTATGTAAATGTTTCTACATATAGCCATGCAATGAAGTAACAAGCAAATAACTATGAACAAAGATCCATAAATTCATCGAGCAGTGTATGGCTATGTGGTACATAATCTACAGCTAAGCACCTTAGCATCTACTTGCCTTGCATCTATCACAAGATTAAGGATACTAACAATAAGGTTAAGGTTAGAGGTTTATATTCCTCCTATCAAAAAATAGAAAAAGAAAGGTACCTTTTGATTATTCGTTGGCAGATCAACTCGAAAATGAAACATCCACTCAGGTCCACACATAAAATTGATTGTAAATCTTTCTCCGGAAAGGAAGGGAGTGATTGTCACCTAAACATTAAAGCGGTATTGTGCGTGGTGAACGTGTGTACTGGACAACTACATGTATTCTTGCTATACGTCTTTGGCTCAGACAGGCTCTGGCTCAGACAACACACGGGACTGTAGTCAGTCATACAGAATACAATACGCTTCAAAATCCCACACACAACACGATACAGAATACTCATTAGGACCTAATGTGCGAACTTCTCCCTTTCGAGAATAACTGTGTGCGACTTCTTATAAATATTAGTGCTGAATACATACGATACACGGATATACGAGTTCTGCGCACCACCGTTACGCTTAAAGCGAAATACTGGCTGGTCTTTGAAACACATCGAGTAGACCAACCAGTATTTATATGCTGCTTATGCAAATGAACATAAATTGGAATAAAAAATCGAGTAAATGAGCATAAATCAGTAAGAATTCGATTGTCCACGACGCGTTTCAAAAACCGGCCGGTATTTCGCTTTAGCGGACCGTCACTATCACAGCTACGCAGTCCAGTCCAGTTCAACACAAAGAGGTCAATATCATTAACCCAAAATCACGGTTCAACTTACATGAATGATTTGTGGAGAAACGAAGCCGCTTTCAAATCTGTAGTTCACAGGAACAACCTGAAACAACATCTATAAGCCCGAATCATCGTAATGATAAGAACCAACCTGGGCAAAATCCTCGTATACGATCAGGGTCGAAACGGGGTATCATGTTATATCATGATCCATTTTTTACATTTACTTCTCATACTTTTTTTGTTAGTAATATTTTCACTATAAATATATCGATATAAAGGAATAAAAATTTATATTCATCGCGGAAATAAATAAGACTGTTACTAGACACAAAAGAACAAACAACTCACTGGCTTATCCAGCTTCTTGATCAGTTTTCTTTCACTGGAATCACCACTTCTCTGTGAAACTGTCGGCTGTCCCTCGGCATCGATTCGGATCTAAAAATAAATACAAAATACAACTAATGAAAAAATAGCATGATTATATGACCCCACCCTAAAAATGATACTCTACCACTCTAACTAGTTTTGTTAGGGTTCAAAAACTATAAAATGTCAACCTCATGCATGCAGCATGTGTCTCAAAATTCTGTGTGTTATCTCCATAAATGTATGTATCGATACATATTACCAACTTCCGTTTTATATTGATTAATGTTAATGTTCCCTGATTTTCTTTATATTCTAAATGTAATATGGGCTACATTTACATCAAATCGAAATCGATCATCAAGCAAAACAAACACCCCAAATCCCCACCCAAACAAATGACGAATAAATAAACAGAAAACAAAATATAGTTTTGAAATTTTTAATGCGAGTCTACAAAACAAATATGAGGAGAGCATAGCAGTATATAGTATAGTATCTTATAGTACAGTATAGCATAGTATAGTATAGTATAGTAATATAGTATCTTTACCAACCGAAAAACCAAGCGCTGTAGCCTGTAGCTGTAAGAAATTGGATAACTTAATTACCCTTACCCACATGCTATATAATGTCTGGTTTGCTACCGACTAGGAAAAAATCTAGGAGTTAGGAGCTGGTGTGGATATCCGTAAGTGTGCAAACGGAAAAAGTTCATAGCATATGATATGGGAGTCATCGAAACATGCGACGCGGGTACAACTATAACTATAGTTCTTATCTCGTGGCCCATTTTTTGAGGTAACAATACAATGTCGCCCATATAACAAATGATTTGGGGAAATATTTGCAAAACTATGTAAAGCAGACCAAGAGTATGATAATACACCTTCACATTTTTCTTTTACCCGATTGCTAATCGACTACAGTACAACTGGTTTCGTTATATCTACATTGCTTTCTCTTCATCATATTATTTGATGCACACCTCGGTGTTATTTAATAAATAAATAAATAAATAAATAGAATGATAATAATTTTGGTCCGATCTCCAATCGAGTGTTCATTACCGGGTATGTAACAAATTAATAGCAAATTGTTTGGCAGTAAAAATCACAAGCACAAGTTCCTATGTACACACATATACATATTTTTGGTTTCTATAAACATCTATATTATTTATGTTATTGAGTATTTACTTTATACATATACTAATAATAATAAAGAAAAATGTAGACCAAAAGAATGTGTGGGACAAGTACCTACTTTTAAACGGTAAGAACACCAGTTTCGACTTATTATGCATTATGCCACATACGAAAAAGTTGTGCAAACAGAGAAAAAAGAGCAACTAATTTCTAGACTGTATGAACCGTTCTACTAGTTCTGCACCAAAGTATGAATCCAAATATCCTCACCATCTCGAACAAGCATGATGGGGGAAAATGGAAAAGAGATAAAAAAATACATAGTGAAAAGTGAAACAGTTACGAGTAAGGTAGAACGTATAGAAGATGGGAATGGGAATGGAAGAAGACATGAACATTGACTGAGTTCCCTTAATCACTCAACTAAGGCGTTTATGTCTTTTTATAAGTAACTGTCCTGAACCATAAAGCGAATCGAGTATGCATTGACGAAAGGGCAAAGGTCTCGGTGATCATTTACGAATTTTCCTCCGCATCCTAAAATCGTGGATTGTTCAACGGTCGCAAAATTTAAATATTCGCTAGAGTTTAAAACGTGCGAGCAAGTTAGTGATCTGATGAATATTATGTTATAGTTATAGGTTATACGCAAAGGAACTATTATATTAGAGAAGAAACGAGAAGAACTTCATAGTTACAAAAGAACAAATAACTGATAGTCGGTAATGAAGCTTGGGATGTGGATTGTGGTGGAGCATTGCGGTAAGGGTAACAACGGCAGGATTACACACTAGTACAGCAACGATTCAAACGCGACGGAACAAAATATGATCATATGAAACCGAATTATGTTTCATGCAAATCATGATTAAAGTGAGGGTGTAAGTGAGCCAAAAATATGGTTTGAAATCCGTCGTTGTTTTAATAAATCACATCACAGGCTTACTCTTACTGTGGCAGTGCGGATAAATTAAAACACGTGTTTGGCAAGCTAATTAACATTAGATCTCAAATATGATAGAGTATTTATGTTACGATTTCGCGCGAATTCGCATGCGAAACTGCCATCCAAGTTAGCAAAATTTTGCGGACGTACAGTAAGATCGCGAAAAGTGCGCATCAGGCAAAACCTGAAAAAGTCTTGGAGCGAAAAAGGAAATAGTGTGAAAAATAAAGAGGGCACAGACAATTAAACATGTGGGGCACTTTCGCATTTTTTTGCGGGCCGTTGTCGGACATGCCGGTAAAGGTCCGCAAAAAAATGCGAAAGTGCCCCACATGTTTAATTGTCTGTGCCCTCTTTATTTTTCACACTATTTCCTTTTTCGCTCCAAGACTTTTTCAGGTTTTGCCTGATGCGCACTTTTCGCGATCTTACTGTACGTCCGCAAAATTTTGCTAACTTGGATGGCAGTTTCGCATGCGAATTCGCGCGAAATCGTAACATAAATACTCTATGATAAACCGGTTGTGTTCATGTGTCCAGTGAGTGACTGTGACAGTCAAATAAAAATGCAAATCACAAAAAAAAACTAGCGGAACGGAATATAAAGCCATAATATTCAACCAAAAGCAACAAGAAACAAAGTGCCATGCAATAGAAAATAATGTTACAAACAAAAATCACTTACAGCTGGTTGGAATTCAATGAAGTCCACGCGAATACATCCACCAAGGAAGGCACATCGGACCTGGAAGGGAGGAGAATACAGTTTAGGTGAACTGACAACGGTGATATCTATAAATGTTAAAACAAGAGTAGGAGAAGTCGAAAACAAAATGATACATGATATACAACGCTATATGAAGCCTCTATCAAAAACGAGGTGATGCAACAGCAAAGTAGTATTGTTTATGCAAAGTTACTAGGGCCCTACGCCTGTGAAGAAATGCTACAAGTTAACCCGCAAAATGATCAAAGCCGTCAGGCACTGAATAACGTCTAGACCTAGGAATCAAATGAGCGTAAGATGGCTACTACGCTATAACTGAAAAATAAATGTGGATAATGTGTTATTACCTGATCGAGGGGAATTCTGTGAGCGAAGTCACACAAATGCTTTCCATTCACGGCTATCTGAAATTTTTTTAAATACAATGAACAAATGTTTATAGACTGCTATTTATATACACGTCTGGAATATTCTCTTTATTATATTGAATGCACTTAAAATAATAAACAATGGGAGAAATGAAATAATAGTCCATAGTCTACCTTAAAATAGTTCTCGAATGCCAAAATCCTCAAAGTAAAGGCCTCTCCGGGGACAAAGGCATTTTTATACCGCTCCTCGGTACCCCAAGTATTATTCAACAGCGTGTTGATTACGATATCCGTGTCGCCACCACCGCCAAACCTGAAGCAGCCGAGAAATTAAAATCTCAAGCTGGACCCAGGCCAGGGAATAAAAATAAAGTCGCGGGTAGGTCGCGCCCGATTCCCAGATTGAGCCACATCATCAAATGCAAGTATGAGTATTGAATGGACAGTGGCACATATCAATACTGCATAAGGCTCCAGGTTAAAGACTACCATCACTACATTACTACTGCAGGGAATTATGCATCGCGTAATAAATACTTGGATTTAGAAGAACCAGTTCTCGGGGCAACAGGATAATATTTGTCTGACAATTGGTCTACGTGCACATCTCCCCATTCCCCATAACCAATAACTTAAACAGGCTATAAATCTATGCGTAAAACTACGCATCCACCATCTCCGGATTGGCTTTGACCATCTCCGGAGGCAAATGCAAATATATAGATTTGGGTGAAACGTATCAGTGGTATTTTACGGTTCGACTCTCAACTAAGCGACCATCTAAGAAATTACGCATGGAAATTATACCCTGAACTTAAAACGAGGAAAAAGGTTTAGTAATCCGAAGGCCTAAGTCAAAGTGACTGACTTACCACCCTGAAGCTGGTTCAAAACGTGGGTTGAAATGAAGTGCCTTGTTGTCCATATGATCTCCGTGCACCAGCAAACCGCAACATAAATCCACGTAAAATCTGAAGAAACAAATATTTATAAACATTCGCACACCTAGCAGTTAGTATTACTAAAAAGGCGGTGCTATTAAAGTTGGGAGTCCTTTCGCCTTTAGCTAGCAGTCATAGAAACCACCGACGATGAACATGTATGCAAGTATAGAGGAAGACTGCCTTTTTTGCCTTCCCGACTACCTTCTCAGAGAATTTCTCACCAAATTTCTCTCAGGATCACCTCCTACATATAGGAGATGTTTCAAGCTTTCGGCAAACAGCCACTAATCGTACAAATAAGACACCGACGAGGCTGTTAGTTCTTGCCAACAACCTATCAGCAAAGCAAAAGTATTTCCAAACTCGGATAAGAGTCTAAGCTCCCCGTCGGCCGGTATCAAACTGCCTACTATCACACAACAGTAACGTTTAACGGCTATTAACAAAATTTTGACTTATTTTTTAGCCAATCAGTAGTGTATCGGAATAGCAAAGGCTCCTGCGCAATCTTGCTGGCAAGAAATAGAGGAAAGGGAATGAATTTGTTTGATTTTGGCTCGAAAAAATATTTTTTGACTTTTGAGGCCTTGTCCACTTTGCCATACACAAAGACACGTTAATGCTTCCGTGCTTTGGTCTTGCACTTGCCATAATGCTAAATATTTTCGAATTCCGGAAATGGAAACAAACCTCTTAGAATCTGAAACATCGGAAGGAAGCACGGTTCCTTTAATAAGCATTACGCGTCCTGGGAATAGTCCGCCGGGGATTTCAGCAACGTACGGCAGCTCCTAAACGAAAAGATTAATAAATTTAGGGTCGAGGCAATGGAGCACGAACACACATTGCCTAAAGTGGGTGACGCTCAACTCGTAAAATAGATACTGGTATTTTACGGCATTTTATCCGAACAAGTAGGTAACTGACCGGACTTCGCACAAGGTTCCCATCATTCTCATCCAAAGGTGGGGCCGACGCCATGGCTGTTATCGTAGCCTCTAAACGATATGATAAACTACATGTGCAGAGCTATTTAGAACAGCGAGCGAAGGCAACAAACGAAAACATCATAAGAGCCGGAGTAAAAGAAAATGTTTGGGGGCGATATTCGCAAGAGCCAGTAACGGCGTATATGAAGCGGAATTTGAAGATTTTCATAACGCTTTAAAGCGAAATGCCAGCTCCTTTGGAAAATTTGCATATGATAAGCAAGTCCTATGTATCCTATGCTAATTTTGTACGATTGCCGTGGACGATCGTACAAAATTAGCATAGGATACATAGGATTTGATTATCATATGCAAATTTTCCAAAGGGGCTAGCATTTCGCTTTAAAGAGAAAAACACCGGCCGTTCTTGAAACTCATCGCGGACAACTCAATTCTTGCGTATTTGTGCTCGAATATTTATTCAAATTTATGTCCATCTGCATAACCAGCATAAGAACGACGGTGTTCTCGATGTGTTTCAAACACGAACCAGCATTTCGTGTTCGAAAAAATAGGAATGGTATCAAAACTCCATATCCAGAAGAAATTCGAGATCACAATAAAATTTGGACGCTATATGATCTGACACTTTCTCTCAATCTCTCTCCCCCCCCCCCCAACTACGGTATATTGCTCGTGACTGTAGAGGAGCGGCAACGCAGCCAAACAAGTCAACGATGGATGCGAACGTCAGTACCTCCTCAACAACAGTAGTGACAAATGGGCGCGCTGACAAACAAATTCAAATGGATCATGTGTACCATGCAAAGGTGCGCCATAGCGCTCAAAGAACGTATCAACACGACAAACGAACAAATTCTACATGGAACCCTCCGAGCGTCCCTATCTTGACATACCTCCCTATTTTTATTAGGGGGAGGTGTGTATTTTGCATGCAATACCATCATTCAATGAGAGGCAGCAAATCAAAGAACACGACATATAACAGGGAACAAGACAAGGGGTGAGCCTGGGCAGCTCAGCAGGGTCGGTGTACATCCAGTAGTCCACCACGACACGATCCGAGTTGTTCCACAGTCGCCTGTCGTCCATTATTCAAAAGTTGCCAATAGACGCCTGAAAGGGTACAAATTAGATATAATGTAAGATAAGTACTATCATAGACTATAACTCTGACTAAAAAGGGCTACATATATCAAAAATAAATAAGCCTAAATTAAATTGAAAAAAAAAAACAGCTGTCTAATAATGTTCCCAACCACACTATTTCTTTTTTCGGATCCTAAAAAGGAATGAGCAGCTAAACTAACAAAAAAAGTGTGATCGTTCCGCAACAAATGTTCCTATGTGCTCGAGGGTGCATGGCTGATTTCTTACTGCAAATCAGGCAGTTGAATTGAAAGTCACGATCACTTTCTCGGAGAGATTGAAATGAATGCACATCATTTCACCGGCCCAAGTAATCATGAGTTTTCGCAACAACAGTCGATGCACAATAGGAACTCTAGCACACACTGCCTGACTAAGTACATTGGAGCAAATGTCATGGAACAAAACGTTATATATCCAAATTGCAAAACATCACTACTTATACAAGACACAACAGGGTTACTAACCATGTCAAAATAAGCGAGAAAAAAAGAAAATGCGTTATATAAATCAGTATTGGGCAGTAACACGGTGATGTCGCGTATGAAAAAGCAAGCTCAGTAACTGTACCGTACACGGAAGTAAATAAAAAGAAAAGACTTATCCGTGCGTCCAAGCATTGAGTGGTAGTACTCCGGCATCAGCATAGGAGAAGCCATCCTCCAAGCACAACGACGGCCATCCAATCCGTGAAAATCCAACTGGCCTCTTGAGCAATTGGAATACCAGCACCTGAATAAATGAACAGTATAATTGCAAGGGCTAGAATTGTCGAGCCGAGGCGGAACTAATAAGGCGACCATTAAACCAAATAATTTAGCAGCTTAGAAGCATTGCATACAATCCCACGTAGTCAAGGGGAAGGCTCGATTTTACACGGCAAAATGGTGGTTGAAAGCTAAGGACTCGACTAACTTCTCGGAGCAACTGAAGTGATTCACACACTCCACCGGACCAGCTAGTCGTGTGTCCCTAACCAACAATCACCAATTTACAATGCAAAATCAAGCGCTCCCGCCTTGAATACAAAGCATCACGTGCAATGCAACGAAACGGCTATTAGATGCTTAGAAACGTAAAAACAAAACTTATCTGAGAAACTTCGCGAGTCCAAAAGTCTTCGATCTTCCGGTGTTGAAACGTGCCCGGAGCACAATCACAGTCCTGCGGTCACCGTTTTTACTGAAATACTGCGGTTAAATCAAATATTCGCGTGAAATAAAGCGAAAGTACGCACAAACTCGCGTAATACCCATATATAAACAGTCACACCACAAAACGAGCAAAATGTACAAACAATAAGATATCAATAAGTACCAGAACGAACCAACAGGCGCGGCTGACTTCGTTGGCGACGTTAAACGACTTACCGTACTCACTACACTATTTGGAGCAACTGTCGTGGGAGGACCACTTTTTTGCCCATACATCTTTAACAATTAATTTTTCTGAACTGTTTGCAGGCAAAATAAAGCATGCAGTAGTTTTGCAAGGGGAATTTATGGTGTGAATAAGAAGAAAGGAAGAATATTATTCTTCCATTACTATTCTATGGAGGAAGGGGAAGAAAGAAAGGAATATAAATGGAAAATATTATGGAGGAAGGAAGGAAGTCAAGAATATCTTATTATATAAAAGAGTAACTGTAGCCTAATTTGCATACCGATGTGCGTTACGAAATGCAAATTTTGTGTTCGGGTATAAAAAGAGTTTCGCAGCTCAATATCTATGCATATGCAATTGTTTCCTATTATGTTAATTTATTATGATACGTTTGAAACTTTGTATATAAGTATGCCCATGCTAAACCAATCATATTTCCATGTAAGTCGCCTCAGGCGGCGTGAGCCGACTGGTTATTGTATAAAACATATGCTACATCATTTTCACAGTACCATTATGTAAAAGCTCTGTTATAACATCGAATGAACCGAAAGTGAAATGGCGGCCCGTTTATGAAACGCTTTTTTTTTTTGAATAAATTATGCTCGTGTGCATATGCTGCCTAAAAATGCACGTGTCCACGATGCATTTCAAAAACTGACCGTTAGTTGCTTTAAATTTAGCAAATTAAGAGTGTGTATTGTATATTTCATGTATGTGAATATATCACATGTCACTCGTCCGCACAACTTTCCCCTTCATAAAAATTTTGCTTGCTCATCATAGTGTTAAAAACTATGGTGCTAACAATAAAAAATATGAATACAACTATATTCGGACATACGATCATCACAATAGACTTAAGCCACTTCATTTCACTTCAGTCGAAATTATCGTTGTATACAATTTTCATCCTGAAAATATGCGTACTTTGATGTGTCTATAGATCCAGTTTCTTACTACGTTAACGGTGAGCTGCCGAGCTTACAATTACTATGTCCATTTTTGGCGAAACGCTCATCCACCTCCGTAAAGGTGTTTGGAGCAAGTGATGCTTAGCCCGATAGTTTAACCCTTAGACGGCATCAGAAGTAATGCAATTCAGTGTAGCCCATTTCAAAACATGTATACTTGTTCAAAAATACTTTTAACACGGTGGGAAGAATAAATTGCCTGTAGCCTGCAAACAGCTCAGAAAAATTAATTGTTAAAGATGTATGGGCAAAAAAGCGGTCCTCCCACGACAGTTGCTCCAAATAGAGTAGTGAGTACGGTAAGTCGTTTAACGTCGCCAACGAAGTCAGCCGCGCCTCGAACCAACAAACTCAAACCAATTCAAGGCAACACACGCAATCGCGTGGCCGCCGCGGCGCGTCTACAAAAGCATCTCGAAACATCGATTGAAAAACAGGCGCGCGGCGGGTTTTTAAAAATTTGTACCGGTACGGTAACACACACGCGCGGTTTAGAACGCACTAGAATAGTGTTCACATTGACTATACATAGTCTATCAATTGTCTAGATTGAACTAAGGGAGATGTCGTATGTTCTAGTTTAATCGTGTTTATTGTGCTTGTGAGAATAATAAAAAAAATTGTTAGAAAAAACAACACACCAAGAAGGACGCTGGTTGCGCATTGAATTACGCTCTGAAATATAAATTGATCTCGTAGATTAACTTCTTTTTCTTTGTAAATGATTACCAGTTATTAAAGGGATCGGCTCACCTCAAATCGTGTCTGTTTTTTTCTGTTTCTTTATTTTCTATAAGGGATAATAAAAATTTGGAATACAAAAAGTAGTGTTATATTTCAATACTCACGAAGATATTAGGTGATAAAGTGGTGGATCGATCGGCCCGAAATGAAAAAGTGTTAATTGTCCCATACAAACAAGGCAGGACAATTACACTTTTTCATTTCGGGCCTATCGATCCACCACTTTATCACCTAATATCTTCGTGAGTATTGAAATTGAACACTTCTTTTTGTATTCCAAATTTTTATTATCCCTTATAGAAAATAAAGAAACAAAAAAAACAGGCACAATTTAAGATGAGCCGATCCCTTTAAAATTATGTGTAAGCCACACGATCCAAGTAGTGTAGATAGGGTACTTAGTAGTCTCTTCTATAGTGCTACCTAGATACCGTAGCTTTGTAGTCTACATGTTGTAGTTTGCTTTGTTAATTACTCTGTGTTACAGTGTCTGCCTCGGGCAATTAGGCAATTAAACACAGTTACAATTGTGTCTAGCGCGCGGGTAGTTTCGCGCCTGTTTCTGTTCGTGTATAAAAGGTCGCTATGGCCTGAGTGGGAGTCACTCGGTGACTTGTCACTGATTATGTTCGACTTCAGTTCGCCATGTCATAGTTATTGATTTATGAGAATTCTATAGTTTATCTTTGTTATTAAATAATGTAACATTTTCACTTTTCTATATTTGTCTAAACCTGAATGTTTCTATAGGCTTTTAATTAAAGTAAATATTTTATGTTTACCCGTGTTTGTGTACGTTACTAATTGTTGTCTGTATTGATACATGTTTCATGCTGATTACTTGGCTGGACGTTAGGTCCATACTTTACTTGGGATCTTTCGTGGAAGATTCCCTTAGACATTCGTTCTAATTCTAATTGTTTAATCAATCGCTAATTTTATATTGGTGCAAGGGCAGAAGGCTGTACTCCGGTACAACGCCTTTTGTTCCAACTGGGGGCCGAAACCATTTGGACCCTACTAATTCCAGTCTATGTAATCTATTGTTTTGTTTTGTCTCGTGCTTTTTTTTCGGAGTTGTGGTGCTTTGTTCTTTGTTCTGCCTTTGCTTGCTGTTTTTACTTTCAGCGCGGATACTGTGATGATTGTTCGGAGGTCACCTGGATGCCGGAACGTGAGTGGCGCAACCACTGCGGCGCGGAACGAGGACCAGGTCGACGAAATGATCAGCAAGGAGGACAAGCACAGTGGATCTCACCAGTGAGGACAAGGACGAGGAGATGGGCGGCGAGGACGAGCCGTGGGAGGCAGTGCTGTGGTCTTCGAGTGCATCTATGTCGTCGATGTCAAGGAGGTGCACGTGCCTAGTGTCGCCAAGTCTGAGGATCCTGCTGCACGTTTGTTTCTTGTACTAACAAAGCATGTGTTACTGTATGCTAATATGTATATATGTTGTTTATGGTTCTCTGTATAATGCCATTCTTGTGTTTATGTGATTACTGTCCGTGATGCGATGTGGAGAGGTTCGACAAGGATGGTATGACGACGCAGGTCAGGGGCCATGTGGTGTGCAACGTAGGCCAGACCGTGGAGGTGGCGGTCTACGTGGACAGCGAGGACGACGAGGATTCTGCGAGTGCGAGCGAATATCGAGCACGTCACTACGTAGACCAGACCGTGGAGGTGGCGGTCTACGTGGTGGATGTGGCCTCGATCAGCACATGGAGGGAGTCGAGGATGATGTGGCGGAAGACATCGAGCGTGCTGCAACGTAGATCGTGAATGTCGCGGTCTGTGTTGTGGATGCTGCGATCCTTGGCGGCATGTTGTGGTGGAGGCCGAACATGTTGCTGCAATGGGATCGACGATGCTGTGATCTACGTTGTGGAGTGTGATCTACGTGGATGCTGTTGTGATCTACGTGGTTGTGATTTGTGATCTACCTTGATGTTGTTGTCAGCTACGTGGATCTTGTGGTGCTCTACTTCGTGTGTGTTCTACATGGATGTTGTGGTGAACTAGGCCGAGGACGTTGTGATCTACGCTGAGGATATTGTGATCTACACTAAGGACGTTTGTGATCTACGTTGGAGTTGTCGATGATGCATGTTGGTACCAAAGTGGAGGTTTCGATGGAGTGCCGTATGGAGTCAAGCATGGTGTGTAGTATATAGGGTTGCTGTAGCTCTACAGGATACGGGCTTTTGCTAGTATTGCGTGTAGTCTATGAGGCAATTCTATCGAGAAGGAAGGAACGGTTAGCATGCTAGCGACGCTACCGTTATTGGATTTCTGATACTACGAGCCTGCTACGATGCTTCAATGGTTCTAACACGGAAATGGTGGAGGTTTTGCTGACGTTGCATGCATTGTTGAGCGGAACCGTAGTTGAGACATGAGGATCTGATCGTTTACGTGATTGCAATGTTTTGTTCGCGTTTTATCGTCGTGCAGTTGTTGTCGGAAGGATAACGGACTGTATTATGGTGATTGCAGGTTGACATACTTCAATCCTGTGTGTTCAAAGATGCCGTCGCACAGTGTTAAGCCACGAGAGGAGGATCCTGATTGGGTGAATGGAAGTGTGGCGCACAGCGAGAAGGCGAGTGAGGAGCGTGATGGTACTACGGAGGGAGCAAAAGCGGATTGGTCAGCCGGTGACAGATTGGTAGAGGAAAAGGAGCGTTTGAAACGAGAGTTTTCTACGTCCCTGAGTACTTTGTCGAATCTAGGTACCGAGTTGGTCCGAGTGAACGCACTGTTTAGCAAGACCATGACATCGAGGCAGGTCGAGCAGATTAAACAGTTGGGAAGAAAGATCTCCGTCGCAGTGCATGAGGCATGGCTGAAGATCCAGACAGGCGGCGTGCCCCTTGGAGAGTTGCCATGGAGCGAGGCTGCTGCCCTGTTTGGAAAACTGGAGGAACTGAGCTTAGCGTCAGTTGGAGAGTTGGATGTTCACTTGAGCAATCATGCTGCACTGGAGGAGACGATGTCGGACTTAGCCGAGATGGTGGGCTGCGATTCGGCTCAAATCTTGGTTAAGGTCAGTGGTCTAGTGAGGACGCGAGAGAGAGTCGAGGAATGGAAGATGAGACTCGGCGTGAATGAAAGTGACTTGGAAAAGATCATTTTTCAGTTGAACGGTGAGAAAGCGACCAATCTGACGAGAAGAGAGAAGGAAGACGTGATTCTTCGTGATCAACGAGGTGGACCTGGACATGAGGGTTTAGGAGAGGTTGGACTGACGGATTGTGAGAGTGCACTCGGAACTATTGGAGAAGTCGCGATGAATCTGAATGATAGTATCTTTCAAACGCCGGCGGTCAGACTGAGGGAGCCGACGCAAGTGCGGGCGGAAAGGACGGGAATCCGATGGATGAGTCCCGTGGATCCTATCGGTAGAAGCCCTGAATGTATTGAGAGAACGAGAGGTGAAAGTGAAAGAGGAGCTATAAACGAAAGCGTCAGAGGAAGAGGGCAAGATGAAAGTTTGCTGGTATCGGCGAGCTTGGCGAGTACCTTGTTGTCGACGTTGCCAACGTTGGAGAGGTTCTCCAATAAGGACTTCGAGAATTTCGAGGAGTTCTTGGAGGCTCTGAGTCTGCGAATGGTTCCTGGTTACAGCGACAACAGAAATTGGTCTTGTTCAGAAGTTATCTGAAAGATGACGCTCGTGCGATTGTTGATCTAATGCCTCGGAAGATTAAGGATGCAGGTTTTGCGAGGGTTGTCAAGGAGTTTCGACGCGAATTAGAGGCACCGATGAAGATGAAGAAGATCCACTGGCAAAGGGAGTTGTCGTTGTTTAGTAGAAAGGTCGACGGGAATGTAGCTGAGGTTTGCAAGCAGATCGAGGCGCTGGGCCGGAAGGCGTATCCGACTCATCTGGAAGCGGTTCTGCGGGAAAGTCAGCAGTGTTCAGCACTATTGAGGTGTCTGGAAGGCAAGGCGAGCTTCACACAGTATCTGGATGCGTCGTTATCGGAGAATGGCGATGTCACAGGGTCGTATGCGCAAGTCAAATTGTTGGCATTGCGTCACGACAGCTACATTAAGACGAGTCTTTATGGGAGTAGTGTGAAGTCGGCTGTGAAGAACCCAGAGGTTCAGTCGAGCGGAGGAAAGTCAGTTGTGCCGGAAGATAGTGACCGTCAGCGAGGATGGTCAGCTCAGAGGACACAGTCACACAGACAGAGCATGCCTGTTTCTGGAGATCGGAATAGTTCCTATCGAAGGGACGAGAGGTCAGTGGCGTGCTATGAGTGTGGAAAAGAAGGACATCGGCGTGCGGAGTGTCCCTCGAGAAGAGCGGAAGCTCTTGGAGTAAATGATCAGAACCAGGGAAAAGGGAAGCACTCGTGGCTCCCAATGGCTCTGGTTGAGGAATTCATCGTGGATGATCGTGGTCATCGGAGGCAAGATGGAACGTGCGGTGTTTGCGAATCACTGACGGCAGTGAATTCGAACAAGGAAGACATCAGGTTCGAGCGAGAGAAGCCAGAGGACTACGGTATCCCAGATGCTTCAGGAGGCAGGATGAACCTAGATGGGAGGTGCACCTTACCAACGTATTTTGGTGAAGGAATGGAAACTCGTGTGGAGTTTTACGTGGTCAAGAGTATTGAGCCACAAGCTTTGTTGGGGTGAACGCTTTGAGGTCAGCTGGTATCTGTATTCTTCTGTACGTTCCAGAAGTAGGTACTAAAGTTGAGCCTGAGGAAACGGTATTGATACCGGGAGCGTCGTGGATAATCCCAGAGTGTGGGAAGGGCGATGCACAATTGTTGTTGCCAGGAAGAATTTCTGTGGTCAAGGAGGACGCTCTGGTGGCTACAGACGGCAACGGGATGGCGTTCGGGAGAGTCGTGAATCACTCAGAAGAGTTGAGGAGACTCAGGAATGGAACCCAACTGGATGTCTCAGAGAAATTCGAGTTGATCGAAAGAGACGTGTTTACCAGCACTCTAGCGGAGAAGTGTATGATGAAGGGAGAAATCGTACAGACCTTGGAGAAGGACTGTCGGAAGCGTGACGGAGGGAGTATCAGAGCCAGTGCGAAAGATATTCTTTGTCTTTCGGCGAACGGTACGCCTAACGTGGTGAAGATTCTGAGGAATCGTCAGGGTGGAGTTGCCCTGAGTGACGAGGAGCTCCAAGATGAAAACCTTAAGATCGAGTATGTCAAGCGTTCTATGAACCAGGGGACAGATGCTCTTTCGAGTGGACCAATACTAGTAGTATTTTCGGAGATGGTTGAAGTCTTGGAGGAGGAGAGGAAAGAAATGGTTCCTGGAGGCGAAGACCAGTGGGTTTCGACTCTGGAACAGGACCCTGGATTCGTTCTGTTGCGGAGCAATTCGGATCAGGGAAATTGGGATGAGCTGGCGGTATTTGAATCCAGCGAGGGATTTAAAGGGTGAGGTCCACCTCAGAAAACAAAAAAGTTATTATTTTTATTAGATTCCCCGTGTCTGTATCTACCAGAATAACTAAAACAAATTTGACAGAAAATTATTTCCAACGAAATATGAGCAAAAAGTGGTCCAGCTTGAGTACCTCGGATTACGGTAGCCTGGTATCCTTTTTACATGTTGGTTGAGAAGAAAAATTTTTTTGAAAATTTTTCGAAAAAAATTACAAACAAAAATATGTTCTAAAATAACTACAACGCAATACAAATGACGAAGACGGGATTAATTGTGCTTTGTTTAGCTTGGCAAAAAAATAAAACGCATGGTTTTAAAAAAGCAACAAACGCACAGCCATAATCCCGCCCTTTCATTGTCCCCAAACAACGGTAGCGAGAGCGCGGTTTATCATGCACCACACCCCATCGTCGCCTATCGTAAAGCTGGTACTGGAGGGCTATTTTTTGCTCCATATTTCGTTGGAAATAATTTTCTGCCAATTTTTTTTTAGTTATT
>JAANDG010000715.1:0-67753 GCA_036852015.1 Pelodera strongyloides | reverse complement strand
GGGCTGGCACACGAAAAAAACATAGGAAACCGTCGCCAAATGGGTTTCTCCGTTTCCTATATAGGATGAAACAGTACCACATTAGCTCTCGCAACATTACGGTTTACTAGATTTAGATATCTATTGTCTTTACTAACCACCACAACTAAGACTAACTAAGCAGTGTAAACCCGGCAGCTTGACACTATCGAACACTAGCACACATAAAAGGGAAGATGAAAAGAGCAATAAATTATAATTTATAATAATAATAATGTTTCATCACGCTA
The DNA here is from genome assembly GCA_036852015.1 of Pelodera strongyloides. Lineage (NCBI taxonomy): Eukaryota > Metazoa > Nematoda > Chromadorea > Rhabditida > Rhabditidae > Pelodera > Pelodera strongyloides. Next base: position 67,484 of record JAANDG010000715.1, on the reverse strand, counting down.
AAAGGATATAAATGATCTCATCCCCGCGGAGCCTAATCCCACAAAATGTACACATATAACCTTGGGGAGAGTGTAGCGCTAGCGCGAGGCGCCCTCCATTACGCACCCTAGCGGGATTACCGCACTAATAACTTTGGGTGCGCGCCGGCCGGGGAGCGGGAACCAGCGAGAACGCAATTAGTATGTTTTCACTCGGGTTAAAATGACGCAAAGTTTGTTTGCAAAGGAAATTGTCTGTGTTCAAAAATGAGACCCAAGTCTGGGTGAACTTGTAAATGAAAATAAAATATTAGAACAAATAAGTATTAAATATATTAGGTTTATTGAACCAATCACAAGATAAATATTAAACAAAGGCAAATAAATTGTGCGAAGGTCAAACAACTTGCGGACTGGACTGTATATGCGTACTAATATAAATATAAGTTTTAACTATATTTAACTAACAATGATTGAGCCATTGAAATAATTCACGATATGTAGCCAAAATATCATTGCAGCGCGTGTTTGGCTCACTTCTGGCTAATTATTCTATAAAATTTCTCCAATCGCGCATGATATTCAGGATGCGCGATGGCGAACGCGCCGCGTATTGTAAGAAAATTTCTTATTGTTAGGGCTATGACGCTAGTATGTACTATGACGCTAGTATGTATGTCAGTCAATAAAAATACAATAGTAGATGTTGTATCTTTTCAATCGAATGCTATTCAAGGGTAATCAACCAGAAGTACGAACACACTATTTGGGGGATGTCTTTTTGCACGCCGTGAATCTAGTTATAACCTACGTTTTCCAGGAGCTATGCGGAATATATACGGACCAACTAGAGGTGGTTCAGTGGTCATGCGCCGGACGTTCACCAAGGTGACCCGAGTTCGATGCCCCGGTAACTCAAGATATTTTGAAGGAGAAATAATAATAAGTTGATTGATGACTGACTATGTTAATTTATAGTAGTAGCATAGTAGCACGTATGTATCTAGTACTAGGATTGAAGCTGGAATTCATTTATTCGAGAACATTACACAATTTTGTACCATCGCGCTTACTTTCGAACGTAATTAAAATGAATACATTTGGAACTATGGCTTTTTTTATAAAGGATCCGACAACTTTAATCAATATTAGAAGTAGGGCGTTCCCGTTATGAGAGGGTCAAAAACAAAATTGGTATTACAAGGAAATGGGAGCACTCATACGAATGAGGACTTATAAGGAGGGCTGGGGGAGAAAAAAGTATTTCAAGATTTTGGAGTATGAAGAAAGAAGACAAGCGGGAAGAAAGAAAAAGAAAATAGAGAGAGAGAGAGAGAGAGAAAGATGAGCTATGGTAAGGTAATACTTCAAATTTACACATAATCACAGATGTTCCTTTAATTTTTATATATCCATGGAAAAAAGGGAAACTAGAGAAAGATGCTCAGAGGAAGAATATCCAAATCTCTTTTCAAGGCAAATTTATGAGGCGTTTGCCTTGCAACTGGGCGAATCCAGATATGCAAATTACGTAAAAGGCGAGAGCGAGAGAGGGAGCTAGAGAGGGAGCTTGAAAAACGCACCGCCTCCTAATGGATAGAGGTTCACAGGTTCACTGTATTTTCCAAGAACATTAGGTATATGTAGTTGACTGATATGTAGTTATTAGTTTATTTTTTCTATCGATTATTACTTATATACTTATATTGTCTTGCATCTCAGACCTCAGCCAAGCGGTATTATAAATTATAACAGCCTGTTGTTCAAACATATGTCGGGTAATTCACTACTGTGCGATATATGCAAATCAATGTATTTGTCATACATCGTTTTCAAAAACCAGATGTTATACCTCTTTTCAACTAAAGTTACTCAGTGCCGGAAAATTTGAATTTCAAATTCCGGAGCTGTATTTTCTAGATAAGTATCTCGAATGTTTTCCTAAGATTCAGATCAAATACCATTAAAAAAGTCATTCGTTCGTTTCATTTGATGACAATTCAGTACCGAATGTTTTGAGAAAAAAATCAACTTGCGGATACAACAAGTGTTCATTAAATGGGTCAGGCCCATTTCAAATGACCCCTATTTTTGATGATTCCATCTGATTCTCCATGTCAAATATAGTAGGATGCAATAATTTTCTAATTTTCAAGCGCAAAAATCACTCATTATTCAGCAATTTAACGTGAGCAGTCATACACAGCTATCCATCGCAGTTGGCACGCCCATTCGCGCTGATTCGCCGATATCGCAATTGCCACGCCCAATAGAGCATATTGCCCAATTAGCGCGGAGGGGCGTGACAAATGCGGTAAATAGTTGGGTATGACTGGCAGGGGTAAATTGTTGAATACTGCGTGAATTTTGCGCTTGAAAATTAGAAAAATATTGCATCCTACTATATTTGACATGTAGAATCAGAAGGAATCATCAAAAATAGGGGTCATTTGAAATGGGCCTGACCCTTTAAGACGATAAAAACGTAGCTATGGAAGGAGACTAAAATACATCTCAATGGGTACATATAGAAGTTACATAATGTACGAGTACGAAAATGCACTAAAGCTTCGCAAAAAAAAACATTTTTTTTTTTTTTTTTTTTTTTTTTTTTTTTTTTTTTTTTTTTTTTTTTTTTTTTTTTTTAAAAAAAAAACTATATGAGGCAATGCCTATGTTATGATACATATATGACATTACCTGGTATAGTCATATGTTCCCATAAATAGCTAAAGGACAATCGAACCCAATATCCATGCAAATTAAAAACAAAGAGTTTCGCAGAATTTACAAAAAAGGGTGTGTCTATATTATAAACTCCAATTTTTAACCTTAAAGTTAAAGATTTACGACAATGTCAAGTCTCGCTATGGCAATAATTCTTCTCTGAAGGTCAGATCAGGCCTTTTAAATGAAAACGTTCGAAAATAGATAGATTTCTGATCAGTCAATGGGTCTCGGCCATAATTAGCATTGATAAATATCGTCTATGCACGGCCTCACGAAATTTAGTCGGGTACGTTTGGAGCGCCGTTCATTCGCGATTACGGCGCGTGTGCCGCGCCGCTCAAATTTCAACCCTAGTAAATCAGGGACCCACCTGAGAGCTTTTATTGCCTCGGCGTTGGCTGACAGTAAATAGTATTGACTGACAAAATATGACCACCATTTGTTGCTCAACTACTTACAAGAAAGATTGACGTAAAGGCGAAAAAAATACATTAAGTGCTTTAAAACGAAATACCGGCCGGTTTTTGAAACACATCGAGAATAACTGCATTCTTATGCAGCTTATGCAAATGAATATAGAATTAAAAATCGAGCTAACTTCGAGAAACTTTGGTAAAAATGCAGCTGTCCACTATGCGTTTCAAGAACCGGTCGGTATTTCGCTTTAATAATCCACAGGATATTGCATAATAATACGAAATATATATTCAAAAATGATCAAGTACACCGTTAGTACTATCGCAACACGGTCAGTCTAGCTCCTGGCTCTTGCTACATCTGTTTTATATTCATCGCTTTGGACTTTGGGGTCCGGGAAGTCCGGGAACGGTGGAATAAGCACAAAAACTACTATATAAAATACCGGCCGAAATACCGGCCGGTTTTTGAAACACATCGAGAATAACTGCATTCTTATGCAGCTTATGCAAATGAATATAGAATTAAAAATCGAGCTAACTTCGAGAAACTTTGGTAAAAATGCAGCTGTCCACTATGCGTTTCAAGAACCGGTCGGTATTTCGCTTTAATAATCCACAGGATATTGCATAATAATACGAAATATATATTCAAAAATGATCAAGTACACCGTTAGTACTATCGCAACACGGTCAGTCTAGCTCCTGGCTCTTGCTACATCTGTTTTATATTAATCGCTTTGGACTTTGGGGTCCGGGAAGTCCGGGAACGGTGGAATAAGCACAAAAACTACTATATAAAATACCGGCCGAAATACCGGCCGGTTTTTGAAACACATCGAGAATAACTGCATTCTTATGCAGCTTATGCAAATGAATATAGAATTAAAAATCGAGTATCGAAAACTCACTGCAAAGACATTCATAAAAGTTATTTTTCGAGTACTAGGTTCTAACGTATACTTTTAAAGCGAAATACCGGCCGTTTTTTGAAACGTATCGTGGACAACTGAATTTTTACGTATTTATGCTAATTTACTCGCGTTTAGCTCAATTTTTTATTCTAATTCATGTTCATTTGCATAAGCTGCATACGGATGCCGGTGTACTCGATGTCGATGCGTTTCAAAAACCGGCCGATACTTCGCTTTAAAGTTAAAGCGAATTAGCGGTCGGTCTCAACAAAAAAATACAAAAAGAGGAGGAGTAAACAACCGTGCGTTGACCGCCGTTTTCAAACCACCGTTTTACTAGCCGAATTCAAAATATTTTGTCAACATTTCGTCATTTGGATGCTGCGGAATGCGTGATCATTTGAAAAGGCCATCCCTCGATTTTTCCAGGGCCGTGCTAGTATTAAAATCGGCAAATCGCCTGAAGCGAATTTTCCCATACAAAATCGCAAAATATGGTTGTTTGAGAACATTTTTGTGCAAGATGCCCTTATTTGTTTGTGTTGTTATGTTTATTTTCGTTTATAACTTTTTTCAAACTATTTTTGGTGAAAAAACCCCAAACCGGGTGGTATTTCGCTTTAAGTTATCAATGTTCGAGACACCCAAATATGGTGCCGTGCAGAAAACCTCGGGGAATAAAGAAACAAATAATGGAAACAAATAAAGTGTGATAACAACTGATAAAAACAATCAAATTGTAAACAAACGTGCAAAATATTTGCACAAGAGGGAAGATTGCAAGGAAATTTCAAAGAAACTCACAGCATTCAATATGGTACTAATTACGGCTTCTTATTTGCATACAAGTTGGTGTAATCAAGGAACTTAACGAGGGAGAGAGAGAGAAATGTGGAGAGAGAGGGAGAGAGAGAGAGCAAGCGAGTAATCAAGATAGAAAGGCAACATTGATCCACACAGTCTACCATTTCCTGGGTGCGCACTGGTGGGTACCAATTTCGCCTTGCCCCGCTACCTTTATGCCTTCATATTGTGTTTCCGCCCCCCTGCGGCACCCCTTTTGTTAGGGTGTCAGCAGGTGGGCGCGCACGCTCGAATAATTAATAACCGAATGTTAGAATTGGATTACTGCACTGAGCAAACATTACCAGATTTAGGAGGTCAACTTCTTAAAGCGGAGCAACACGTGGTTTAGAACAATATTTAGCATTTCCGGTACAGAAAGGAACAAACACCATATTGCATAGAAATTCAATGGTCCAGGATACGTTTCAAATTCACATGTTGTAAATCAATCGATTTACTAAATGATCAGATGCATACAATTATAAAGCGCGTGAGTGATATAAGCCAACGAAAAGGCCGCATGTTCTCTCCCAAGCGCGAACCCGAGCCGGGTAAACTAAACGCTAACACCACCCATGCGCGCGCATCACACGCCGCGTATGTTTGCGTGTTTGTTTGCGGTTTATTTGTGGTACTGATGATAGTGCAATGGATTACGAGATGTTCCTTGGCAAAACGCCTATTATTGTGGACCAAACCAAAATACTTTCTTGCTATGCATTAATAATGTTTAATATTTTCTTGCTATGCATAAATAATGTCCAATTGTATTGATGTCGGGAAAAGAAAAGAATTCTTCTGAAAAATTTTTCTACTAAATTTTTTTATGAGTTATCTGACCCCAAATGGTGCTATTATAAGCCTGAAGCAGAGCCCAAAAACTTTTTTATGATACGAATATTATCCTGAGGCCATATTCCATATTCACCACTCCAATTCCCTCGGGGAAATATTCCCTGGGGACAGAAAATAGCATTCTAATGTGAGAGACACAGAGAAAAAGATGGGGAATTCCCCATGGGGAATTGAGTGGTGAATATGGTCTCAGATCACTTTCAATAGCAAAAGATTATGCACAGTGACAAAGAGGTTATCAACAAAATACTGTGCATTGTACTGTAGCACAACGAGTATACAGTATACAATACAAATACAGCGCCTACGATATAGCCGAACATCTGTAACAGTTGCATAACAATTTTGAAAATAGATTGTTCGATTGGAGAAATTCAGATTGAGAAGAAGACACACGCTTTGCTTTGCCGGAACAGAACAGAAGAGGACAAGAAGATGATCCTTCAAAAAATCTGAACAAACTGAATGGAAACTAGCGTTTGGATTTAGAGAGAGACAGAGAGACAGAGAGACAGAAGAGAGAGAGAGAGAGAGAGAGAGAGAGAGAGAGAGAGAAAGAGAGAGAGAGAGAGAGAGAGAGAGAGAGAGAGAAAGAGAAAGAGAGAGAGAGAGAGAGAGATGGAACTTAACCTACCAAAATCCTACTGTAACTTCACTTTTGGTAGAACTTCCCTTTAAAAATAAGGGCTCACATGACACATAATTAGACTATCTATTCCTTACAAGTGAACGTTAATGACCGATGGACATTACCAAACATCCTCCCTGTGTGTAGCTTATGAGGGAATCGTGAAACGTACAATTCTGCACCGGGCAACTTTATATTTCTGCTTAAAATCGGCTCAAGCTCGATACAATCGGTAACAAAGCTTCGGCTCCAATTTTCGTAATCCCTACTCTTCACTTAAAAAAAAAGTAACTTCAATTAGTCTCCCCGTCAAGCAACATAAACCCTATGCACCATTCAAGGCACAAAACTTCCTATAAAACTCCTATTTTACAAACGCTCAGCAAAACAGTAGTAAACCAGTGAAACCTCACAAATAAAAAAAAAAACAATTTATTAATAAAAAAAGGTATTTCAATATCAACAACAAACAATTAAATAAACAACAAGCAAAACCTCTACATGCGATGAGGCTTGCCGGAACATCGTCCGGTCATAAATAAATAAAATAAAACGTATTCAAGGGCATAAAAACTAAGGGACAGTTCTATCATCGCTCTGGGACCGTGTCCAAAACCTCTCGTTGCGTCTGCTTTCCTTTACGTAGTAGTTCACTCGGGTACCAAATACTAATCATATTTCCACCGGTATAAAATCAATAAATTACTAACAAAACAAATCCGATACACTAGCTAATCAATAAATCGATAAATAAATAATATGGAACTTTCTTATTCCATTTGCACATCTTCATGTTGTGCATTTGAATTCGAAAAGAGATCCTCAACAAGGGAAGGGAGAATCATCTGTAAAAGCATAAACTATTAAAATGAAAACCATAATATATAAGTTACCTACCCTCTAGTTACGCACTCAAAAACATTTACACTAAGAGTACATGTTGTACACCTTACCTGCCTACTCCATATTACATACACACAATGCGAATAATTTATTACAGCACCCGTAGCGCACAAAAACGGACACCGAATAAAATTTGAAACAAATCATCAGCGCTCAATACCGACACAGAAAATGTATAAAACAACATGAAAAACATTATGCCTTTTGCCTTTCTACTCTAATCTTTCATACTTTAAAGCGAAACACCCGCCGGTTTTTGAACCACATCGAGTCTACCAGCATTCTTATGTAGTTTATGCAAACGAGAATAAATTAGAATAAAAAATCGAGCTAAATTCGAGCAAATTAGCATAAATACGTAAAAATTGTAGTACACGACGCGTTTCCAAAACCGACCGGTATTTCGCTTTAACACTCAAGCCCTTTTTTACAACTGATAGGACAAACCCACCCGACAAAAAATATAACCCTTCAATAACTAAACCACCCGCACCTGTATCGAGTGTACCATATCGTTGAGATCAGTCTGGGTACCCGTTTCAAGAGAAAATCCAAAAGTTGGCTTATCGCCAGGAATAAGTGAGGCTGTGAATTCCAAGACTGCATCATTAGCTTTGCCACATTTCTGGAGCAGCTCGGAGGACACCTGAACGGAATAAATAAATGCACGGTATTGATACCATTACACCAAGTACTCACGAACAATAAGAAAAAGACGAACAAACACATTTAAAGCGAAATACCGGCCGGTTTTTGAAACGCATCGGGTACACCAGTATTCTCATGTAGCTTATGCAAATGAGCATAAATTAGAATAATATTCGAGCTAAATTCGAGTAAGTTAGCATAAATACGTAAGAACTCAGTTGTCCACGATGCGTCTCAAAAAAAGAGATCGGTATTTCGCTTTAACTAATGGAATACCGCGGTTGTACCTTGTACCGCTCATGTATGTTATGGAAACGGTGCCGCAACAATATCCCTACGCTACCCACTACAAATACGGTAGTTCAGATGCATAGCAATATGTATCACTAGCTACCGTACGTATTGCCCTTCCCTCAGACTTTCTATCATAAATTACAGTCCCATTTACTCATTACCGTACTGTTGGTACATTGCAAAAACAGTATAGTGTTACTGAAATGATTACACATTTTGATAACTACTTCTCATATTATCTGATAAAAAACACTCCTCTACCGTACCTTGGCCTCTAATTCAAGTCCTCGTGGGCCTTCTCTGGCCAGTCGCTTTCTCGGAGCTCTCCTTCCAATCCACAGTCTCTCCTTTACTACATATGTGCCCAATTCACAAATGGCCTGAAAATCATATCCATAGATTCTTTGAAGGGTCTAACGTAGTCTTTCTCCTTCTTTCTCTCTCTCTCTCTCTCACTCTCTCCCTCCCTTTCAATCCCTACAACTACCGTAGTAGTTCTTTCTCTCTCCACCTCATCTCTCCCCTCCCCTTCCCACTCTCTAATTCAGAATCTATTACCGTAACCTCTCTCTCTCTCTCTCTCTCTCTCTCTAATTCAAACTACCCTACCTGGTCTCCCTCCTCCTCCACCCTCCTTTTCTTACTGACTGGGTCCTCTTTTCTCTCCGCATATACAATCTGAGTCATCAACTTGTCAAATGCTTCTTTCAAAGAATCAGACGACGCACCGGCAATTGGCGGAAATTCCATCAATGTTGCTGAAGAAAAAATAAATTACTTTAACAATAATTGCGTAATTAAAACGATTAGCGCCCATAAATTAATAATAACAAAATTAAACCAGGTACTCACTGTTGAGTGAGCATTACGTTATACTGCAAAACCTGATAGAGACATGAACATGAACAAAAATCACGAGCATCTTCAATAATAAAATTAATCTTACCAAAATCACGGTCCTGCTTCGAGCCCGATGAATTTGGAGTGTCGTCCGCCACACTGGCAAAATGAACAAAAGAGGACTGGAAATGGTTAAGTTTTATTTTGTTTTATCGCCAACTTCCACATTATTGTTTCACTCGCGTTGTAGTATTGTAGCAAGTAGCAAGTTTATGGTAAACTCTGAAAGTGAAAACGGGGCAAAGGCAGAGTCACTTCACATACAAATTATACTACGAAAGTTTCACAGATACACCTTACTTCCCGTCTCACTGTTTGCACGTTTGTAGTTCACCAAATTTGAGAAACCTTGTTAGATAACGGTATTACGCATCCTAGCTACCGTAGCCCCAACCCACCTTATTCTTTTTCAAAGAAGCGATCGATAACATCATCCGATGCCGCATTTTTGCCAGCGATTTCTGTGCTAGGTTCTGTGTGACGTTGTGACTACGCTCCAGTGGATCCTGGAACAATCAGACACAACTAATGTCAGACAATATTTAGTTTAGTGGCTAGCAGTCTCTATGTTCACTATGCTACACACGTACGAATTCGCTTCCAGGCGTACATCATGAGAGATAGCTTACACTTAAATACACCCAAATATTTATTACCCCAGGAAGCGATCGAAATTTTCAAAATACTGATGTAAACATAAATTGCGAAACAGATAAGATTTTTTTTAATTTGTGATACGTTTCTGATAAATTCCTCGTACCACCTGCGGCCTTCCCATACCTTATATTCTAATCCGGAGGTGGTTCAGCGATGAGCCCTCTAAATTTATGCAATATTCTAATTTCGGAGGTGGTTCGCCGGTGAGCTCGTCAGCGGGCTTAGGCTATGCACTAAATGTGGACGACCATAAGAAATCGCAATAAAACAGCTGAAACACTGTCAGCAAACACAACACAGAGTTCGCGCTTGTAACTACTGAGGATAGCACTAGCGAATATAAAGTATAAGGTACCTGCCCATGAATATGTCCATAGACAAATCCCTCCGGGGCACTTGGCTTGAATTGTTCCACTGGAATGGGACCCGTATGCAAAGTGATCACTTGGGACACATCAAACTGGACCAACCACACGAAGAGACCCTGGGACATTCATAACAGCTTGAATTATTATTATTATAATTATTGAAATTCACGTTCTACCCAATAAATCCAGACTTTACACCCCCGCATATGTCCCACACGAAGAGACCCTGAAGAAATGAAGCACTGATTAAAAAAGACGAAGGTTAATTCGCTATAAATATTTTATACGTAATAAGTGATTTATTTACTTTTTAGTTTCAGTGACCGTTAACTTAGCCGTGTCGGTGTCCACAAGCTAAATTAAAGCAAACTGATGTGGTGCGTATGCGATTTTATCTTTCTGCCCACAAGCGTACATATATCTATATGTCTAAAACACTCCATGCAAATGCAGTACAAGGGAGAACCTCGAGCAGTTAACAGTAACCACAAAGGCCCAGTACTTACATAGCCTTGTGGAAACATTACGATTTTCAACTCGGATTTTTACCACATCGCCCAAGACACAGTCGGCTGCAGAACCTACCAATACTCAAAACAGTCTACGTATATATAGTCTTACAGAAACATTACGACTTGCACCACACCTTCATTTTTACATAAACATGACACATTTATAGCCTTTTGCAGACCGTCACAGGTCCCAGTACCACAGCACCTCAAGACACCTCCCGCCACAGCACCTCAAGACACCTCCCGCCACAGCACCTCAAGACACCTCCCGCCACAGCACCTCAAGACACCTCCCGCCACAGCACCTCAAGACACCTCCCGCCACAGCACCTCAAGACACCTCCCGCCACAGCACCTCAAGACACCTCCCGCCACACCACCTCAAGACACCTCCCGCCACAGCACCTCAAGACACCTCCCGCCACAGCACCTCAAGACACCTCCCGCCACAGCACCTCAAGACACCTCCCGCCACAGCACCTCAAGACACCTCCCGCCACAGCACCTCAAGACACCTCCCGCCACAGCACCTCAAGACACCTCCCGCCACAGCACCTCAAGACACCTCCCGCCACAGCACCTCAAGACACCTCCCGCCACAGTACCACAAGATACCTTCAGCTACCGTACCCCCTCCTAATTCCTAATACACAGCAAAATCACTCACATGAAAAACGGTAGTAATATCAATAGCGCCGAGATCAAACGGTTGGATTTTATAATCGATACGCCATCCAGCGTCTTCCACTGGTAACCCATTGGAGTAGTCGAACCGGGGAAGCAGATCTAAAACTTTCAAGAATAATAAATATCTAAAGCTACCGCTGGCTTCGTGAACTATTCGAAAAGTCACAAATAATACAGTAATCCCAGGATACACCGGCAATCTCACTCAAAGTACAGTACACCATCATGTCAAAACAAGCCACACATATTTCGGCAATAAATATATTTGAAAAGCCTGGTGGTCCAGTGGCAGCGCGTTCGTCTCTAACGCAATCGACCCGAGTTCGATTCCGGCCCGTGACACCTTTGAAACCACCACCAGGCGAGGGAATGATGGGCGATCCCTCCTGGCCCTAGCCCGAAGACGTCGAGCAATTTGTCATCTGGAACTCGTCGCCTACTGCTCAGGACCTCTGCGGAACATGTCATAAGCAAACATTGAATCTGTATTTTCACCCTTGAATAAAGGTGCACGCTCTTGAAGCGTAAAACAAATTTTAAATTTTAAAATATAAAAACCCACTCTCGCTCTGTAGGTAGGCGATCACGATCAAGTAGAGCATGTAAGCGTTGAATTGGCCTTTCTAAAAATCAATAATAAACAAAATAAAATGTAAAAACAGTACAAATCAACATCCACCCGCAAAGAACGATGCTTATTGTTATCCTCAACATTACAGGATTTGGCCTGGTCGATTATTCTTTCGCCTTGGGGGTAATAACGGCTTGGTACTACTGTCCTTTAAACACCCAGGGGCCTGCCAACCTACTCTATCATAAATAAAGACCACCCACGTGCTGTCCCGGGGGCGGGTCAAAGAGACCTCCACTAACCGCCCAGAAGCGAAAGCCGAGCATTATACGCCGCAGATTCCCGCTCGGATCGGCCAGCACCAAATCACGAATATATTCCGATTTAGCACAACCCAGTGCATTGTCCACCGATAAGTCGACAAGAAGAGAACTGAAAATAACAAACCATCCATTTATTAATTCTAATTTGTAATCAATAAGCAAAACTTAGGTAAGGTAAGGCTCACACGTAGGTGGCTGGTCATCTTGCTAGGGACCAGCATGTGTGTCCTGTTCTCTTTATTACCTCGTTTTACTGTTTGTTTGTGCGTATGTTCACGGTTTCAATAAAGATTTCTATATAATACAGACATATAAACCAACTCCCATGCATGTACACAAAAGTGGCAAATACTAAAACTCGCTAATTTGAGAGAGATCTAATTATACATAAAGACTACTCTAGCAACCTAACGGCACCTCAGACCTCCCCCCTACAACTCCTTTGACAGAGCTGCCTAACGCAATGTTTCTACACGGATATCTATAGAGGGCAAGTTTATTTTTCAATAGTGTGTCGCTAATGTGTTTGATCAGTACATAGAAAATTGGACATAAATATATGCGGGAAATCCCCGCAGACCACTTCAAAGTACGTAGAAACCAGGTAAAAGTAACTTATCGATAAAATAAAAGTTATCACTAGTCACTAAATGACAATGCTCACCTATCAACCATAAACCTCACAATGGGCACCTTTGCGTCAAGAACCGGTCTCTGTGCCGTTAACCATGAGCACTCCTTCCGCACCTCATTCAGCACCTTGCACACAAATCGCACACGGTCTGCAAGTGAACCACAAATAATATAAAAACGTACACACACATCCCCGCTATGCAACAACTACTGTACCAAATTAACCAAATTCAAAAAGAACTCTAACTTAAACGTTCATTTTGAAACATTTTGAGTTGGTCAAAATAAAATTGTTATCGAAACATGAAGAGAATTTATGTGAGCACTTCAAGGCAAAGGAAATAAAGGTCATTCATCAATGTTCTGTATTCACAACACTATTTCTCGTTACTCGAAATCACCCGAGCCCAAGCCTAAGCCTAAGCCTAAGCCTAAGCCTAAGCTCTTTCAAAGGCTATATCCATAAACATACACCAATTTAAAGTAACAATTAAGACACAAGGAGTAGTATCCAACACACCAGCCGAACTGAGCCGTAGCACCTCGTTTCCCTTAACCTTTCGTCCTTTAAACGTCTGGGGATCACAAGTCAGAAGCGTGAATTTGTCCCGTCCAATATCGATTGAACAGCGGTTGAGGGCGTTACCGCGACTCAACATGACACAGGCATCCTGAACAGGTTGATTTTAACTTACAGAAACTTCCTACCTTCCTAGGTTACGGTAGCCGTCAGACCGTAACTCCCACTCCTAGAGACGCGTGTAGTAAGTTCCCTCTCTATCTCTTTCTTCTCTCTCTCTTCTCTCTCTAGCTCTCTCCCTTTCTCTCTCTCTTCTCTCTCTCTTCTCTCTCCTCCTCTCTCTCTCTCTTCTCTCTCCCTCTCTCGCTGTCTCGCTCTCTCCCTCACTCAAACTACTCTCTCTCTTTCTGTCTCTCTATTCAACTCTAAATTCTAAACATACCATATCCGAACTCCTAGTTCCCAGCTGCGTGATCGACGAACCAAATACACGGACTTCGGGTTCGTAAAAATATTCGGAAAGGGCATTTTGCAGTCTTTGCACCACTTCCAAGCGCCTTTCCATCTAAATGATGATGAATAAATCAGTTTTTTTTTTCTCTCTTTGTCAATGGTATGTTTCATACCATCTTTATGAAGTAACTTACAATCTATAGACAGTGGGCCCATTCTTAGGTTTCGAACTTTTCCACAAAGCATGAAACACAAAATGTGTCAAACAGAATTGGTATTCTACGAGTACAATACACTCTCTTCAAACGGGAGTTGTAAGGGCTCGACGGCTCGAATAGTTACGTATTCAATACAATGTTCCCCAGGGAGCCAGCGTTCTTCAAACTAATATTTAATCGGACGTAGATTCAAATTCAAATTAACTGAAGTACTCTCCACATAGCAAAAAAGACTCACATCCTGCTTTGTAATCGATATTTCCTCAATACAGTAATCGAGTTGGGACAAGAATGAATCCAGAAGAGCCGCCTTTTCCAAAATCGATGGCGAATCAATGCAGGAGACTTCCTCCGGTGAAGGTGCCTTTGTGAATTTCACCTTTCTCGGTTGCACACTTATTTGGACCTAAGCAAAATAGAGCGTTAGGAGAGAGATTAGGGGACCTTAACCTTACTTAACCCTTAATCGCGCATGCGGCGCGCGCACGGAGGTGTTGGATACATGCTGGTACAGCTAGCGCCAGCCGCCCACCAAGTCAAAAGTACGCGCCCGAGGTCCACTCGCACAAAAAAATATGTTTACGAGCCCTAGCGCCAGCACTGCACACCGTTCAAAAATGTTCGCGCCCACCATTTTTCTTCCGCTAATACCTTGCCCGGCAAAAAAGGCGCGACTTGGCCCACTCAAACGGAATGACATCAATATAACGGTTCCCCAACAGAGCCTAATAGGAATAGCAATACCTGTCCCCCATCCAAATGCTTATGTTCAAGAGCTTTGGCGGCCGCTTCCTCCTCGACAAACTCGATGATTCCATGAGTCGCTGGTTCGCCCTTGCAGAGTACTCGATCAATTGAGCCAAACTGAAAGTAATTATCTTGCCATTTCATCAAAAATACATAAATGCATCTTGCATAGGCTTAGGATTTCGATATAACACAATAGGGTATCACCCCACAAACCAAATTTTGTGTACGTCAGGCGTTCGATTATCGCCAAGCCCACTTAGCGCAGTATACAGAACCAGAACACATATTCAGCTCTACACAATGGGTGACAACTACAGTAGTGACGTAATTCATGTACACATTCGTACATTCCCAATGTACCATAAAACCATCTATATAACAGTAGGTTGACTGCTTAGCAGCCATCATTTACGCGTAAAAAACGGAGAAACCCAAATAAATACCTTGTCAAAGATCTGTCGAAGCAGTTCCGAAGTCAGGTCCTCCTTCTTACTCTTCACAAACACCGATCTCGATGCAAGCGAAACAGCCGCCTCTCTCACAGCCGCAAGGCGGATATGTTTCTTTCCTGACTAAAATGATCGGATACATTAAAGTGTATGGTACGTGGTTTTGAAAAGATGCTGAACAATGTCAGATGGATTAAAGAGGTAACGCACGTGGAACGAAAAAAAACGTGCTGCACCACAGCAAGCAAACGCAAGTGCTCCTTTCCCGGGAATAATAAAAACTAAAGTTACCTCATGCACTTCTAGCGCATCCTGAGCCTCAGGCACCTCGACGTTACAAACATCGCAGAATACCATTTAAACTGAAAAGAAAAGTTACACTTCGCAAAACACAGAAGTTACACAAGGTACAGTAACCCATACCAAAACAAACCCACTTACACTACGGTAACATACGCATGTTGACACACCAAAATCCCACCCATTTACACCAAGACACAATTACTTTGTTAGACATGGAAATTTTAAATCGTCATCAAACTAATTCGTAAACTAGAGTAAATAGCTCATCTTGAAAGCGACACTATCACTCCAATCTCTAATAGATAAATCTAAAATGTAAAAGAACTGTCACAACCCAAATAAAGCATCGAAAGAACGCAATAGTTTCACAAAAATAACTCGGAAAAACACCTAAAACCTTTATTTCAATCCACAATACCAATACCAGTAGACGAGTATAGAATAAAAGGTAAAAGCGTCTAGCTACAGTAAGAAAGCGCATTAAATACATCTCAACAACACAGCGTTCATTTATAAATAAATAATAGTAGATAAATAAATAAATAAATAGCTAATCTGGTCTGACAGAGGTGAGGTCTGATAAGAGTAATACACATGTAATAACTCATCAACACCGAATTAAACTTGCTAGGATAGGTAAAGACGCCGTAACTCTTAAATCCATCCAATATCATAAGGACATGTTATGCAATAAAGAATACAATAGGTAAACGGTTCACCAGTAGTATACAGTAGTTAAACGGCTGCACAATAAAGTATACAGTCTATACAGTAGGTAAACGGCAACTAATAAATAAAACTACTATTTTCAATTTTAATAAACATCCATTCTTACAAATTCCGGAAAAATAAGCCTTACGAATCCTCACTCCTCACGCATTGCGATGATCAGGTTCAACGCAGTCTGAAATAATCGATTTTCACTTTTCATATTCCGATTAAAAACCGCCTATGAAAATGCCCACATCCCCATTTAGCCACCCTATATAATAAAAATAAAACCCTGGCCACGATAACCGTTTAAAACATCACTACATCGGCAAGCCCTTTACATTCTTTAAAACGAAATCTAAAGCTTACTAACAATCGTAAAAAATATCAAACATACACTTCCGAACTCCTCACTCCCGGCTAAACAACAGTCCAACAACAGCTAAAGCTACACTACAACCATACCACTCGAATTAAAGCGAAATATCGGCCGACGTTTGAAACACATCGTGAACAATTGAATTCTTACGTATTTATGTTAATTTGCTCTAAATTAGCTCGATTTTTTATTCTAATTTATGTTCATTTGCATAAGCTGCTAATTTATGGTCATTTGCATAAGCTCTACTCGATGTGTTTCAATAACCGGCCGGTATTTCGCTTTAAGTGGTATGGTACACTCGAACAACCACCATTGTCTACCTAATATACTGTACTTTTCTGGTACCATACATTACCTCAACATCCCCATTGGCCGACTCGAGTGCAGCCAGGTTCTGTGCCTCGTCCACAAAGCCAAACTCTCGCAGTTGTCCGAGTTGACCGGAATACCTGAAAGATATCTATGAATACGTTGTTACACTAGTGTTACAAACTTCTGTTTTTTCACTCCATGCGAGTGTCTGTGCTCATGCTGCAGTGCTAATAAATGTTCAAATATCACATTTACTTACTGTAGACCAAACGCGCTCGGCAGTCATGTCATAAGCCCTTTAGTTACCGACTAGGGACCAAAAAGAAAACAGAAATTCCGGCCAAAGTTATTCTGTCTACACTGCTCATGAGTGATGGGAACAGTATGGAACAAGCCCTAATCATAAGCATGCAATACAGTATTCAATAACTATCAATAACAATAACTAACGGTAACGTTAAAGATCCAGAGAGAGAAAGGATAAAGATAGGAGAATAGACAACCAATAAGAGTAAAACCAACCTTTGTCTCAAAACCTCTAGGGAATTTTGTGCCGGCTGCGGAACCGGGGCTTGGGCTTGCACTGGCGGAGCCATTCCAAATGCAGACATCATCGCCTCACGGAAAGCATCCTATATACCATTCAAATTAAATAATATGGAAAGTTATTGAAAAACTAGTCATCTTCAGCCCGAGCGCATCACCCCACACACACACACAAACAAAGACCTAGGCAAGCCACTAGAAAGGGGTAGTATTTTGTAACCCCTGGATTGAAGAACACTACCCCGACCTCCTGGATTGAAGAACACTACCCCTTTTTGAAAAATATTATCCCATTGCAAAATAATACCCCCATTTTACAAAATACTACCCCCCCCCCCTGTCTTTATAAAATACTACCCCTTTCTAGTGGGGTAGTGTTATTCAATTGGTGGGGTAGTCATATTCAATGGTGGGGTAGTCATATTCAATGGTGGGGTAGTCATATTCAATGGTGGGGTAGTCATATTCAATGATGGGGTAGTCATATTCAATTGACGGGGGTAGTCATATTCAATTGATGGGGGTAGTATTTTGTAAGAAGGGGTAGTATTTTCACATGTAGGGGGTAGCGTAATTCAAGATTACCTAGGGTTTGAAGATCACTACCCCGCCATTGAAGAACACTACCCCTCTATAGAAGAACACTACCCCACCATTGAAGAACACTACCCCTTTCTTACAATTTAATACCCCCTTGACTGGGGTAATAAAATGTCAAAAGGGGTAGTGTTCTTAATGGTGGGGTAGTACTTTGCATGTTACAAAATGCTACCCCCATACATTTGGGGTAATTCAATTTGGGTAGTATTCTTCACTGGGGAAGTATTCTTCAATTTTACCGGCAAGCAAACTCGTGAGCTTCATTACAATACCAGAACGAAAGCATTAACTACTTTCAACTTCAACCCTCATATCAGAAACATGAAACATGCTGATTTATGAAACTTCGATATGGGAATACAATTTCACAACATTCGGAAGCAAATGCACTAAATCAAAGATAAACATGAGTAAAATAATGATCACAATAGAAATAAATGATACTAGGGCTAGGGTCAATTCGAAATGTCAGCACAAATCTCCAATCTTCGTACATGGATGTACACAGAGGTAGTATAGAGAAACATACAGATGTACATAATCTTGCACACAGATATCTGATATCCAACTCAGCAACCTATACATTGCTGATTTAAAGATAAGGACTAACAAGACCTACCGCAGAGATAGGAGGCGGATTCTGTGGCGCGGCAGCCGCACCGCTGCCGCCCACAGCTGCCTGTGCCGCTCTCTGAAGCTCCTCCATCAGGCGTCCGGCTTCGTTATCATTCTCTTCCGATTCGGCCTCGTCGTCTGACATTCCCTCGCTGGAACAAAATGGAAATAAATCTTCCTATAAAGCAGAAATAAAAGTCCCTATAAAACTATAAGGCACAGTAAGTCAGTAAATATGAGCAGTACGATAAATAATACGGTGTGATGGACCCGTAACCCTGCCCGCCCCACTCATCAACATCATGGTAATTTCCATAAAGTTACCTCAATGCCAACCAAAAACCACGAAAAAAAAAGTAAAAGCGCCCACCCTTGCATGCTCTGCAGTGTCTTCGGGTTCTTGGTCAACGCATAATAGTGATTTATGAACTCGTGCACAGCCTTGACGAAAAGCGGATGTTCGCGCAGCCATTTTGTCACCTGGAAGCAAACAAAGCACTAAACTAGCACACATTTTCATACACATCACCAACCAAATCATCGAAATATAAATCCCGTGTTTCATGGAGTTTGTCTGCAAAACCTTTCACCTTTATTTCACTCAAAACTCATAATACTAGTTTCGAACAACCTCTGGTGAGCCTGGGTCTGGTGGCGGTTTGCAATATTGCAATTACTTCCGAACTTCAGAATCGTGCGGGATTTTTTACGCGTATCGACAATTCTACTCTACTCAAGCACACAAATCATTAGCATTAGGAAACTGATAGCTGATACTATCATCAGGGGAACGTTAAATACTGTCCGAATCTGAATTGTTTCGCTAATAAAGCCTGGATAATCAAGTCACAATACTTCTCCTTACCTTATCCTCCTTATTCTGACGTCTGGCCTCCGAGTAATCGGAAAAGATCTGATAGAGAAGGTAGAGGTCGGGCAACACCTTCAACGTTAGGGACATTATTATTAAGAAATACCATTAACTTTTCAACAGACTACAAACTACAAACTCTACCGAATAACGTAACCGTTACCCATTTACATTCTACACGTAGAAAGGAGGCAATTCAAAAGAATACCTTCAAAGTGAGGGACATTATTATTAAGAAATACCACTAAAGCTAAATACCGACCTGTTACCTGTTATTGAAACACATCTAGTACACCAGCACTCTTATGCAGCTTATGCAAATGAACATAAATTAGAACAAAAAATCGAGCTGAATTCGAGCAAATTAGCATAAAAAAGGTAAGAATTCAGTTATCCACGACGCGTTTCAAAAACCGGCCGGTAATTCGCTTTAACTTTTCAACACACTACAAACTACAGCCTCTCATGAACTAACGTTACCGACTAACGTAACCGCTACCCATTTACGTTTTACACGTAGAAAGGAGGCAATTCAAAACAACAAATTTGAAAATGAAATTCAAATAGAATTCCACAAACAGAAAACCCATTCCAGCTACCAACAATAGCCAGAAAACACAGTAATTACTAATTATGATTCCTAAACAAGGGAGTGGAGGGGGGAAAGACCCATCTTAAAGCAGTATTGTACCTACCTTGGAAAAATTGCATGCGAAAATCATATCCTATGTATCTTACGCAAATTTTGTGCCAGTGACGGAAGCTTCGGACTGGGACCAAAAATTTGCATAGGATATGCGTATCATATGCAAATTCCGCAGTGGTACAATACTGCTTTAATCATCACATCCTCCGCCACATCCTCAATCCTTACCTGGCAAACTTCGCTGTCCTCTCTGATATTGGGCACTTTCTTGAGGGCCATTTTCATCAGTCCACCTTGGCAAATCGCTCGGCCCATACGAGTTGTCGCCTACAAAGGATACTTCACTATTATGCGGTCGCTAAGTCGCTTTGCAAGCCATTGCGCCGCTAGCCTATATATAAAACTACTACAAGTTACGCGTATGTAAGCTACGAGCCATGACAAAAAGAACGGATGTGCTACAAAGTTTAGCATTACATTCCACGGTAGCTAGTAAAACCGCAAGAAAAAATACACCACCGTACCACGTACCACCCAGAACGCTCCGAAAATACCAATGTTTCAAATACCAGGTAAAATTCCTGACTCGTCTATGCTATACCTTGTTCAAGAAATCAAAACAATCAATCCACCAGTGTTTAATAAATCCACCGGTATAAATTCCGTGCGTAAATGGAGGTGGTTGGAGGTGGTTTCCTTAGCTTAGTGATGTCCGTTGTCAATAAAACACCATGTTTCACTCAAATATACTAATTTCTTCCGGAGGTGGTCAAAACCAATCCGGAGGTGGTTCGTGCGTGTTTCAACGCACCAACCAATACCCCTGATAGAACAGTACCCAAGTTTCTCAACGACTTACCGCATTAATCCTCCTAATATACTGTAACTTCTTGAGCGTGTCGTCCATCACAGCTTGATCTAATTGGGTACAAGTAGAAATAGATGGTTTCTCCAGTTGAATGACACGCAGACAATCGTCATCGTCCAAATCTTCTGAAAGAATAGAAACAATAAATTCTAATAAAAGTAACATCTAATAATAACTTGCAAAAAAAATCCAGCGCCTTTTCGTAGGAACAAGTATCACAAAAGAATACATATACACAATCCGTAACCCAGAAGGTATATATACATCAGAGAACGCATCAATATGGCCGGCCCGCCAGCGCGCGGTTGCTAAAGATGATGAAATGTCGGGGTTAATGGAAAACGTGCTGAGGCTCGTGAACACTGAGAAACCAAACGGGGTAGAGAAAGGTCTTTGGGAGATGATAACTGGTACGCTTCAGATTATGGCCAAGGTGATTTCCTGTATTACTCCTCAGGTTGACTCTACCACCATCACCATTACTTCTGATTTTGAGCGCCTATCTATTGAGGCTGCCAAAAAGGAAAGAATGCAGAGATGTGTGGTCCTCCGCCTTAATGCTCGCCCTGGATACCTCAAGTTTCCCCAAACAGTGGAAGGTGTCGGGAATAGCATTCGGGCTGAGGACGAGGAAATCGGGAGAGTAAGGGAAATCTTGAGGTTCACCGGAAGCACTGTGCGCCCACTGTGCGTCTGGCGTATGTCGGAATTCTTGGTGAAGGTAGAGTTTCCTTCTAAGGCCGCAGCTCAATACGTTGTGGCTAATGCTCATCTCCTACAAAATTCTCCTCATAGGGGGGTTGGAATTCGTCCAAGCCTCCCTAAAAAGGAGAGAGATCGCTACAATTTGTTGAGAAGGGCCCAGCTTTACCTTCGCCAGGTAGAACGCAAGGAGACTGTTCTCTATGCGCTCACTCTGAGATGCAAAGACAACATTGGGGAAGTTGTTGAACCACCCTCAATTCCTGAGGACTGGAAACCGAACCGGAGGGAGCAGAGCAGCCAGGGCGTTGGTGCTACTGCTACTCGTCCACCGGTTCAGTTTCCTCGTCCAGCTCGCCGCACTCTGACTTCTAGTCGTTCTGGTGCGGAAAACTGAGCTCATCTTCAGGACTTTCTCATGTTGCTAAATCCTCTTCCCTTACCGTTTATTATACAAATTCTCGTGGTATTACTAAAAAAGACCTTGAGCTGCAGTCAATTCTGTCTATTGATAAGCCTGACATTGTAATTATTACTGAAACATGGTTATGTAGTAAAACAAACGACGCATTTCTTATTGCTGGATTTCCCTATCTTTGTTTCCGCAACGATCGTACCAAACAAAAAAAAGCAAAGAGGTGGAGGCGTTTTAATTTTGATTAGAAATCATTTAGTTTGTGAAAAAACCTTTCACTCGGCCACCCCCCATTATGATATTATTTCAGTTGATGTGCAAGATCCTATATCTTTAGAAACTCTCCGTTTTGTTGCTATTTACAGGCCGGGTGACATTACTTTCGAGCAAAATAACTCTTTTATAGATCACCTACTTGAGATTTCTTCAGTTTCTTACTCTTGTATCTTTGTGGGAGACTTCAACTATCATATCAATTTCACTTCTATGCAAAGTAATAATGCTAGTGCTCGGTCTTTTATCGATTTTATGAATAATCTCTCATTACGGCAATATGTTTCGGCGCCAACCCGTGGCGCAAATATTTTAGACCTTGTACTTTGTGCGGAAAATTGTATTTTTGATGTGCTAGTATGTGAGTCCAAAATTTCCTCTGACCATAGTGCTGTCATCTTTAAAACCACCTTTCCGGCGATCGAATCCGTTTCTCATCCTATATTTCTATATGCAAAGGCAGACTTTAAGGCAATTGAAACCATTTTACAGAACTCTATTTGGGAAAATATTTTGCTTCCGTATAATTCAATTGATCAATTATATAGTAACTTCGCGGAATATCTTTCCCTTGTTCTTCATCAACATACTCCCACTCTTTGTAAAAAACCACTCTATGTTACTTACCCATCGTACATTAGAAATCTCATTTCTGCCAAACAACGCTTATTTCAGTCTCTTTCTTCTTCTCGTCATGAGTTACCACAAAATGTTGATTCCTACCAATATATATGTCGTGAGTTAAAAAGGCACCTTCAGCAGTTTGAAGCCTACAAACAACGTAGACTTTTAAAGTCACTGCATAAAACAAAATTTTATTCATATCTGAATAGCCGTTCTTCTATCCGTTCGCCTGAGATTTCCAGTTTTCGTTCCTCCCCTTCTGGTCCACTTCTTGTAAAGCCCCTAGATCAGGCAGAAGCTCTTGCCCAACAATTTTTGTCAGTTTTTATTGTAGATGATGGTGTTTTGCCGTTTATTCCCCAGTGTCCTGTGACAATGAGTCTTCCGGTTATCTTTCCTCAATCAGTCTCTTCTATTCTGCGCTCATTAAAACCTGGGTGCTCACTTCCTCCCGATAAACTACCGCAAATTGTATTTAAGAAATGTCACGCTTCTCTTTCTATTCCTCTATCTTTTATTTTTAACTTATCTCTTGAATTGGGAACTGTACCTGCCCCATGGAAAGAGTCTATTATTGTACCGCTTGCCAAGAAAAACAATCCTGTAGTTGCGTCTGATTTTCGACCTATTTCACTCACTTCTACCTCCTGTAAAGTTATGGAAAAGTTGTTGTGCCAGTGGCTTTATGATCATTTTACACTTAATGGATTTATTCCTGAGCAGCAACACGGATTTGTTCGTGGGCGCTCTGTGGAATCCCAATTATTAGATGTCCAGTATGAGTGGTTGCAGGCTGCTGATGAATGTAAATTTACTGATGTAATCTATTATGATTTCTCCAAAGCTTTTGACAAGGTTTCTCATTCAAAGCTCCTGCATAAACTGTATTCCTCTGGAGTTCCTATTAACTTAGTGAAATGGATAGAGTCTTTTCTGGTAAACCGTACTTTTTCTGTTAAAGTAAAGGATGTACAATCGGGTCATTATTCGGTTAGTAGTGGTGTTCCTCAAGGCAGTGTACTGGGCCCTCTCTTATTTCTCTTTTATGTTTCAGAGCTTCCAAACTTTCTAGAAAGGGCACAAGTTAAGGTTCGCTGTTTTGCTGATGACCTTAAAGTGTATGTTGTATATAAAAAAGAGGAATATCAACAAGCTCATCTCAATATGCAAACTTCCATAAACTATATGCTTGAGTGGTGTAATACTTGGCAGCTTGAAATTGCTAATCATAAATGTCATGCTCTCTACCTTGGTACCGCTAACCCTAAGCATGCTTATCATATCGCTGCAGCACCTCTTGATGAAGTAAAGTCTGTTCGTGACCTTGGCATTAAAATTCAGAATAATCTACAATTCAATGAACATTTGAATTTGGTTTATAATTCTGCTATCTGGAAAATGCATGTCTTATTACGTATTGTTCATATTCGTGATCCCGCTATCCTTGTTCACTGCTTCAAGACTTGGGTTCTTCCAAAACTTGAATTTTCGAGCTCAGTTTGGAGTCCATTCAAAATGAAAGATATTCGAAAAATTGAGCGTGTGCAATCTAGCTTTACTCGTATTGTTTATTTTAAATGTTTTGGCGTGAGGTGTTATACTGATCTTCCCAACTATAGGGATCGATTACGTCGTTTAGAACTTGTTTCCTTGCAAGAGAGGAGAATCCGCAAGGATTTAGTCCTTGCATTTAAGATTATTTCAGGTGAAGTTCGGTTGAGCCGAAGTAAATATTTCAGGCCTAAGCCTACTAATGGGCGAACGAAGTTTTACAACTTCCATATTCCGTTTACTAAATGCAGTGCATTTAAAAACAGCTTTTTTATTCGAGCGGCTGTCTGGCTTATGAAGCTTCCAAGTGATATTCTTAAAGCACAAAATTCCATTCAGTTTCAGGCGGCTCTTGAAAAAATTGATTTAGTGAGTTTCTTTCAGCTTCCTTGTGTCACTTAGGCCAAGGTTTACGCAATGGTCCTATGGCCAAACGGCGCGGTTTGCTAACTCCTTTGTGTTTTCAAGTCGCAAAGCATTTGTGGCGAAACTTTCGCACAACAACGGCAAATTTCCGTTCCGTGTCAAAACGCACGGCATAAAAAGGTTGTTCCAAAAGAATGAAATAAATAAATATTCGCTGGTTTTTTGTACGTTCTTCTCTGCATTTGGTCGTATAGGACAATTCCGCTGTTGTAACGCTTGGGGAGGCCTTACAACACATATTTTTTGACATGGCAGTTTCGTTTCTTTCAATCCCTCCAAGTTAGACGTGGGCAGGTCTCACTTGGTATCACAGTTTTTTAGCTGGTTATCATACAATTATACACGTTTTTTTTCACTCATGGTAATTCAGAATTTACTTGTTGTATTGTGGTTGAATGTTTATTTACCCTTGCTATACTATTTTATTTAAAATGATTATCATTTTAGTTTGTGTGTTGTTTATATGTTATGTTTCATTTTCCACCTGACTGGTGTGTGCTTTATTGCTAATAAATGTTAAATGTTAAATGTTAAATATAAGGAACACTATCACTGCCATATACAAGGGAAATTAACTGTAGAGAAGAAATTGCCAAAATCTAAAGTGTTTCTAACAAGAATTGCCAATAATAAGAAAAGCAAAGAAAAACTAAAACTCACCAAGTTTCGCAAATGGTTCTTCCGCGTCAAGGTGATTTCCCATATACGTGACGGCTGAATACGAAAATAGCCAATCAAACATTCTGATATACTCACACCTTAGCTTAGGGCTCTTGGTGCTTAGGACAAACTAGCACATGAATCAAGAGGTAAAAGGAAAATCAATAGTATTTCGGATCCAATAATCAATCATATGAGATCCTAGGCAAAAAAATCACGAGTTGACAGTACATCGGACCATCGGACATCGGAGTAAAAAGTAATAAAAATTCTACCAACTCTAAATCTTACCGTAGTTGTCGGGCTTGAAGTCCGAACCAACAATCTTCTCAGCCACATCACATGGTCGCAGAGTCTGAAATACAGAATAAATACTTCAGGAAAGAAATATTTGATTTTCCACGAATACGGACAAACAGCCCAGCCGAGCTGCCGAACCTAATGCACATGTGTACATTACAATCATTCTTGTTGTAATAATCCATCTAACATCAAATGTGATGTGCGTGTGATTTCCAAGATTCACGTGATTTAGATACAAACAGGCACCATATCGAACATGTCACAGACTCACACCATGTCCTAATCACTAAGAAACATTAAGAAACCACCACACCACCACTGATATACGCTGTGCAAAAGTTAAGGTTAAAAAAGTAACTGTGAATTACAAGCACAATGCACAAAACATCAACCAACCTTTATAATATGAATATCGTAGTCCTCAAACGATTCCAGGCCCCAATAAACGCGAACCATTTCTCAATGAAATGGCAAGTACCTGAAAAATGATTTATTAATTATTCATAGAATTCTATAGGAAATTTCACACTTCGAACAAAATCAACGAAAAAAAAAAGAGATGACTAGAACTGACCTAATAAAACATCCCTACACATACAAAGAGATAGTCAAGTAAACTAAAGACGTAAGTGTCGCAAATATAAATCTCAAATATAAATTTCAAGAAAATAATGCAGGAGAGATAAACACGTGAATTGAGCATGAGCATAATACATACACATAGATACAAATACAGTAGACAGAAGGAACACAATTAGATGTTTTCAGAGAGCGAATAACCAACTACATAGGCCTTATATGAGAGGAGTAATCACCTACCTTTCCTAACTACATGCGAACCTATTAAAGCTAAATGCCGGCCGGTTTTTGAAACGCCTCGCGGACAACTTAATTCTAACATATTTATGCCAAGTTACTCGAATTTAGCTCGATTTTTTATTCTAATTTATGTTCATTTCCATAAGCTGCGTAAGAATGAAGGTGTACTCTATGTGCTGCAAAAACAGGCCGGTGTTTCGCTTTAATAACGCACCGACTACATTACATGATTGGAACAGTATTACTTTGATGTTATAGACTGCTAAGATAGGGCCATATTTATTAAACTCCAAAAAGCCGGTGGGATAAAATATCTCGCTGCAACATGGCGTTAAGCGTTAACCAATATTCGAATCTACACCTAATTTCAAGGTGTACTGCCAATAAGGTGCTTCCAAGTCATAAGCTAATATTGTTTTGGCACTATTCATATTGGCTCGCCCAAATACACCTAAACTAATGCGAACACAATCGCTAATTAAAGAGCACTAGAGCACGCTCAATTATCCCCTAAATATAACTACCCGACAAGACAAGCTGCAATATGAACGGTTGTCAGTTAGTGTGTTATGTGTAACAAACTAGTTTTGCTACTACTACACCACAAACAAGTGCAAATTCGCCAAGAATACTACACGAATAATCTAGAACCTAGAACCCTATGCTACATACACATAGCTACATACGCAAATTGCGTTCTGGTGAGTACCGCTACACTCTAAAGCTACGTTAGCGTTAGGAAATGGGTGGCTAGCGTGAGAAAGGACAAACTACACATATTGACCCTTATCGAAGTAAAAAGAAAAGTAGCATTCCGAGTGAACTAATAGATAAAAGCCCGGCAATGTATTTCCGCGAATCCTGAAACGATCTTGGATGAGAAAATTCGAAATACAATTTAACCGCTCTTAGGGATAACTTTAGTCTTTCAAATTTTAACTGGTACTGGTAATCTTCTGAATCTAAAAACACCTACTAATCTAAATACATCCTTTTGACTAGGGAGATGCTGAGATATTTATTGAAGCTGTCCCAATAATAAGACCTGTTCATAGCATGTTGTAGTGTACATTTTGCGATTTTGCCAAACGATCTAACAGCGTGTGTGTGCACATGTGTACCATGCTAATCTCAGCGCAGCTACAGTCAACTCAACGCAATACACCGAGTACCGTACTTTACATATGCACCGTAATAGCCCCTTAAGTATCCACCCACCTCTTGCTCCTTTCTCCTCTTCTCCTGCAACATTTGCTCAAATGTCGGAGTCTTGAATCGTGCTTCTCTGGCTGCCTTCTGCCGCTCGTATTCGGCTAGCATCTCGGCCTCTTCTCTAGAATAATAAGCATAAGCGAAGATTCAATTCAACATTTAAAGCGAACTACCGGCCGGTTTTTGAAAGACCGAGTACGCCAGCATTCTTATGTAACCTAAGCAAAAATAAATTAGAATAAAAATCGAGCTAAATTCCAGCAAATTAGCACAAATACGCAGGCCGGTATTTCGCTTTCAATCAGTCAGTCATAAAACGCCCAATTAACCAAAACGGAGTCGCCAACAATCGGGGGAAAAGGTAACTAAGATACAGAAAACGCACAAAAGTGCCAATTTTCAACTTCAACTCCAATACAACAACAAAATCATAGCGAAAGGACCAACCTGGCGCTAGCTCGCGAATCCTTATACATCGACGACAGTCGATGAGCCGTCTCGTCCCACTCGCTCTACAAAACAAAGGATTGGTTACTAGGCAGATCTATCAGTTTCTAACCTGCTAAAAGAAAGTAAAAATTCAACAAATTCAATTTTTGAAATCAAACTATACTATCCATTGATATCGACCAGACCAACAGTGATCTATCATGAAAAGCACATTCGCATAAGATGCTGATAATGCTCAACAAAAAGAAGTATATAAAGCTGCGCGTCCTTGTTTTGCTAGTTTAGTGAGAACAATAACAAGAACCCACAACCCAACCCAAGTCATAAACCAATGCCCTTACATTCAGGCATCAGACTGGCGACCTCACCTTTTCGAGCTCGACATGTTTCCTCATTTAAAGTGAAATACCGGCCGGTTTTTGAAACGCATCGTGCACAACCGAATTCTTACGTATTTATGCTAATCTGCTCAAATGTAGCTCTATTTTTTTATTCTAATTTATGTTCCTTTGCATCAGCTGCAGAAGAATGCTGGTGTACTCGATGTGTTTCAGAAACTGGCCGTTATTTCGCTTTAAAAAGCACTGCACAAAAGAACGCGTCATTTACATAATGGTGACTTCCAGACTTC
Organism: Pelodera strongyloides; assembly: GCA_036852015.1. Lineage (NCBI taxonomy): Eukaryota > Metazoa > Nematoda > Chromadorea > Rhabditida > Rhabditidae > Pelodera > Pelodera strongyloides. The sequence goes on along the minus strand of JAANDG010000715.1, from coordinate 38,310 downwards.
CACGCAGCACTATCAAGTTGTGAAAAAATCAAAAGTAAAGAAGCTACTCACCTTAAATGCACGTTTCTTCCCACCCAATCCTTGAAAGAACTCATCGGGAAAATCAAAATTCGGATGTTGCCGGGGTCGATGGCGCGTACTTCTCTGTAATACCAGTAAAATAAACGATAACGTACAAGTGCGAAAGTAAAGTGCCAAAACAACCGTTGCAGCAAACAAATGACTACTCAAATCAAACAAAATTATGTGTAATTTACTTTCCTCATTTTTCTGTATCATAACACTACAAAGACGAGCGTGAATATTCAAAAACGATCCAATAAATAATAGTACAGTAGCGCACATTTTGCAAAACCAATAAGAATAACCACAAAGTACCAACCTGCAAGTGTTCAAAGTCCTTGTAATCAATATCGACATCCGTGTACTGTTTCTCGCGCGTGTGCTGCACAGGGCGCGCGTAGCCAGTATTGCCCATCCTTGGAGGTCTCCGCACGCGCGTCATATCATAAATCTGAATTTAAATTAAAAGTAAACCAAAATGAACGGTTAAAAGTACTAAATTGAAAAAAAAGTTTAGTAAACAATCGTAGTGAAAGAAACACTTCGGAGTTCAGCTCACTCTGCCTAATAAAACACACGATCCACACCAATGTTTCAACAACAAAACGCAAAATAAGACAAGGCAATTGTTTGAATGAATTATGCAATTATGCTATAGGAACTAGAAAAAATATTATAAATTGATAAAATACGCGTTAGATAGATATGAAAGCAAGCAGAGCAAAGTTATCTAGAACAATCTAGAACAATAAAAAATCTGAAATTACAAAATTTCTTACCTTCCGATTCTCTTCACTCCCCAGGATCTCATAGGCATGTGAGACCTCGTGAAACTTTGAAGACGCCGCCTCTTTGTCTTCCGTTTGCGCAATATCGGGATGGAATCTAGATTAAACAAAGTTTAAAGGGCTATGAAACGTGGTTGTAAAACATTTTGACAATGGCACTCCCACTGTTCCCTTCTGTTCCGAAAACACCCAAAATGGCACAAAAATTCGCACATAATCCAAGTCAATGCAGTTGTCTAATAGTCCAAAGTTCAAGTCCAATATACGTTTCACAATGCACGTGCAATATCCATTGAAGCCGCACAAAGAATACACAACATTGCGAATATTAATAATACACCAAAAGCTACACTAAAGTGCATAACCAACAGTCTAATGAGTCTACAAACTGCAAAAAAATGAGCACATAACAATACAAAAGCGAATGGACTCACTTCTTCGACAGATCATAAAAGGCGCTCTTTATTTCCTTGGACGATGCGGTCGGTTTCACGCCGAGCACCTAAAACAACATGTTTTATATACACGACAAAAGTCGAAAAGGATGAACTTGCTTGATAGATCCACGATCCACGGTAACTTTCTTCACAATCAGGGCATAAACCTCGCCGGTGAGTCCGGAGGTGGTTCGGGTAATTTTCTCTATTCGTGATACGTTTCTACTAAATTTCTCGTACCACCTCCGGGCTTCCCATACCTTATATGCTAATTCCGGAGGTGGTTCAGCCATGAACCCTCTAAATTTATGCAGTATTCTAATTCCGGTGGTGGTTCGCGGTGAGCTAGTCAGCGGGCTTAGGCTATGCTTCACATAATATGCTCATTTGACTTTGCAAATGTGCTTTATCCACTTGCGTAAGTTCACAAAAACCTGTGCATAATGTCCACGTCTATGTATGCGATTCGCACTTGCGAAAATGAAAGATGCCTGTCCATGTACGAGACTTGCAAATGACAAGGTCCCGCAGCGATTTTGAGCCTAGTACGGGTCTATTTCAAACTAGTATGGATCTAGTTCATATAGTACGGATCTGATACGCTTTCGCCGCAGGACCATGTCAAATGCGCTATTGGCATATGGGTTACGGTAGGAACTTGACATTCATGTAAAATGGCCTGAACATTGACAGGCATTTGCCATTTTCGCAAGTGCGAATTGCATACATGGACAGGTCATAAGAAACATGGAAAATAAAGAATTCTCGGTGATATGCTCGTCTACCCTCTCATGGATACCCTTCTACTTTTTACGAATGAAACTATGAACATAAATCAACGGTGCGGAAAGCCATCACAGGTGTCTCTATTGATTACAATAACAGTACTCTTCCCAAGTAACGGGAAGTAAACGAATCGGTAATTGACTTGTCTGGCGTATGCAACGCACGATTCCAAAACATACTCCGTTAGAACAAATATTTATCAATAATCAATATTTTCACAAATAACGTGGCAAATAACTATTTGTAACAAAGTTAACAATGAGTGGCCTGGTAATACTAACTTTTCACACCGACGGTTCGAGGAACAACAATCGGGGAAGAGTGCGACGGGTCACAATTGTGAACGAGCCGTCAAGTCAGGCAATCAACAATAAATGGATACCAGAGGAAAATATGATCCTCGTGGTAACAAATCAACAACAATAACAATGCAACAAATGAGATGGTAGTCGTTGGTACAAAATGAAATAATACTGGTTTGTAACTATAACAACAACAAATCAATGAGTCAACAATTGGTAGTCTTGGGCAGAATATTAGTACCGGACGACTGACTCAATAGAAAAGTCACAATAAGGTAGTGACAATCGTATAAGGGCACAGCCAAATCCTAGATACAACAACAAAAATCAGCAACACAAAAGAAAGTAAGAACAAATCCTAAAAATAGTGTACCGTAACCAATCGATAACCCGCGCACCGCACGTGACGCACGCCCATATGCCATTTAGGTAGCACCCCACAGTACGGTAACCACCCCTGGGTTAACATGCCCCCCTTTGAAAGAAGAGGCCGTCCCCGGGCTCATATCCTCACGGCTTAGTGCTGATAAGGATGCGGGCGAGAGTAATAGCGACCCCGAGGCGCCGATCGAAAAGGCTCTCCTCGGGGGTGGCTGGGAGCAGCGTCGTTATTATGATGACTATCTGCTTTACCCTGTGCCTCTTTCCACCGAAGGAAATCGGCAGCGTCCTCGTAATACTCTGTGTGACACATTCGATCTTGTGAACAAGCTCGTGAGTGGCTGATGGTCCGTCCGTACGATGATTGGGAATCCGTACACGAACTGGCGAAATTTACGCAGGGCGAACACTACTGCTAATGCTTCCGCATCTGTAACATGATAGTTCTTTTCTGCCTTAGATAGACCCTTGGATGCGAAGTATATTGGCTTCAGGTTACCCCACTCGTCCTTCTGTGTGAGGACTGCTCCGAGCCCTTTTCCCGACGCATCGGTGTATATTATAAATGGTCGTTCCCCTGACCTCGCGAGATCGAATCTGGGCTGCGTAAGGACCGGTGTCGTGGTTAGTCTCTTTTTCAGCTCGTCGAACGCCTCTTGCGAACTTTGCGTCCATTCCCATTGCTGGTTCTTGCTGGTGAGTGCATGTAACGGGGATGCAATTGCCGCATAGCCAGCCACGAATTTTCTGTAATACCCGCAGAGTCCCAGGAACGACATAACTTCCTCTCGCGACTGTAGCTTCGGGTAGTTCTGGATTGCCTGCACCTTGTCGCCTTCCGGTTGAAGCCCGTCCCGCGTCAATTTGTGCCCCAAATACGACAATTCCGAAACCATAAGGGCACACTTTTTGGCTTTGAATCGGAGACCATGTCTCCTGAAGCGACGAAACACTTCTTTCAGTATACGGATGTGTTCTTCTTCGTTCTTCGTAGCGACCAATATATCGTCCAAGTATACATACACGTGTTCACCAATCATATCTCCAAGAATGGTGCCCATCAATCGTTGAAAACAAGCCGGTGACGTGGCCAACCCGAATGGCAAAACGTGGAATTCGTACAATTTATCGAGGACCACAAAAGCCGATTTTTCTTGCGATTCTTCCGAGAGCGGAATTTGCCAGTATCCAGCCACTAAGTCCAATGTGGAGAAGATTTTTGCGTCACCCAGGCTCTGGATTTGAAGGTCGATGCTAGGCAACGGATGCGCGTCCTGGACACAGATTTGGTTCAGCCTGCGATAATCGATACAGATCCTGATGTTTCCATCCTTTTTACGTTGAAGTACCACCGGTGACGCCCATGGCGAGTTGCTTTGTGCGATAACTCCGTTCTTTTCCATCTCGTCAAGCATTTCCTTCACCTGTGGGCGAAGTCCAACGGGGATCGGTCGTTGTTTTTGTCTGATCGGTGTGTTATCGTTCGTGATGATAGTGTGCTCTACGAGATCCGTTCGTCCAAGTTCTTCGTCTTTCAGGGCAAACACGTCCTGAAATTCTTCCACGATCTGCGCCAGTGCTTCCGGGAGGATCTGGTCGGAGCATTCTTCCAGCACTTCTTTGAGGGTCCCGGACCTGTCCGGCGATATCGCAGCACACATTGCTGTCGCTCCTGGTGTCGCTGTCCATATTCTCAGCGCCTGGTCCAGGTCGACGGAGTATACACCTTCGGTGTCCCAGCTTCCGATGTGTTCACCTTCGTGAAGGACGCTCGGTGTGTCGCTGTTGTTGTGTAGCGTCACCCATGCCACTGATGAGTCTTGAACTTCACAAATGGAGTTCGCGATTCCCACGTGTGCGCTGATCAGTGTCGCTTCCTGTTTCTTCACATTCTGTGGTGTCTTCACCGGCACCGTGATCGTGCTTCTCGGTGGCACATACGTCCGTAAAGCGACTGTGGCGTCGATCGACTTTCCGTTCGACTCTCTTTGTCGTAACTCCAGGTTCAATTCTGGAAATATATTTGTGCCGAGCAGTATCATTGGTTCACTCTGCTTCAAGACTAAGAACTTTCCATAAGTCTCTTGGGAGTCCAGGGATACTGGGATTTCGGCTCTGCCTTCGAATTTCATTGGCTGTCGCGAAGCAGTAAGGATTTGTGGTAATTCCGTATCTGCTAATTCGTACCACTTGCACGTGTCTTCCAACTCTGCGCCTTCCCGATGCAATTTCTTTATCGCTCCCGTGGTGATGATGCTTACCTGCGATCCGCTATCCACTAATGCATCCATCGTAACGCCGGCCACGTTGGTGGTTAGCTCGGTGCGCTTGCCAATGTACCCCTCTGCGTCTCCTTGTGTCAATGAACACACTTGAATTGCATCCGTTTCCAGGAACTTTCTCAACACTCCTCGTCGTCGATCTTTGTTCTCAGATACCTGCGCCGCATTGCTGCTCGTGGCGATTGGCGGTCTTCTGGGGCCCGCGCGACATCTTTCCGCTGTGTGCCCGATTCTGAAACACTTCGAACACTTTGGTGCGACTCCTGTGTTCCTCGTGGGTGATTGCCGTGTCGTGTGATTCCGAACTTCCACGTCCTTCGCTGTAGGCTTATTCTGCGGCCCGACTCTGTTCTGATTGGATTTTCTCAGATGCTCCCTCATCTGGGTGCGCTCGATTATCTCTCGCTTCAGAGTATCGTATTGTGTTCCGTTGCATAGTTTCACGAGGGTTGGGAATTCACTCCATTGTGACACCACCTCCAACAAATGCTTACACCGTACAGCCTGCAGATGCACTGCTGGTAACGTGGGATGCGCCTGCGTGGTCATCCTTTCCAGTCGCGCACACATGTTTGCGTAGGATTCACCAGCCTCTTTCCGAAAGTGACTGAGATCCAAGAACGCTGCTGCTGCGGATGCGGCTGATCTGCCTATCATCGTCCTAGCCATCGCCTCGAATACCTCCTCAATTGCTCCTGCCAGGTCCGCACTCGGTAGTGCCTTGTATATTTCTAAGGCCCGCCCCGTCAGTTTCGTAGATAGCGCTGCCTTTTGTTGGTCATCTGATAGCATACCATATTTCAAAGAAAACTGGGACTGAAACGCTCGTAATTCCCGCTCGTCGTCTGTGCTGCAAATTCGTGGTTCCGGGACCGCCATAGCGGCTAGTCCAGCGGCCATTTTCGTCATCGCTTCTGATTGGCTTGCTTGCATAAACATAAACCTATCTTCCCACAAGTTCGTTTGCTCCGAATTATCTGACAAAAACTGGTCCCTATAGCGGTTACCAGTTGTGTAATGCTCATCGTTAGAAAACGAGGGGTACTCGTAAGAGTATGAGTGAACCCCTGTCTTTTCAAATTGTGAGGGGCCCTCGCAAGAGTATGAGGGAACCCCTGTCATTTCAGATTGTCCTGGAGTGGGACCGGGTCGCGGTCTCCTAGGCGTTCCCGTCTCCGTAACACCTTGCTCAAACGCTACTCTCTTTTGTCGTTCATTGTTTGCATTAACGTTATTAGGCTTGTAATTATTACCGACTACACTCCCTATTGATTTCTGACTATCATCCACTGAATACTCACCACCGGACTCCTGTTGGTACTTGAAGGACTGGCCATTCTGTCGGTTCGGTGCACGCGGGAGCAATTCGTCGTGTAGGCGCCTGGACATCTCCTCCGCCCTCTGTAATCTCAGTAATCTCGAGCTGACACATGGGGTTTGGAAAACTTCAGCATTATGTGGCGCTACTTTAACGTTTTCTCCACGACTGGTGTGGGAGTTTCTCTCACCTTCTTGTCTTTTCAGTGCTTCTGCGAGTTTCCTGTTTTCGTCCTCCAACTGAGCCACTTTATCTTCCAGTGCATCGTTTCGGGTGGAGAGATATTCGACCCTCTGCATTTCCTCCTTGAGGTCGGCGACATCGCTCTCGAGAGTCTTGTTCCTGCTCGACAACTTCTCCAGCTGTAAAGATAATTGGTCATTGATTTCTAGCACTCTGTCCAACATACTCAAGTCTTCCCTCATATTTTGAGTCACTGTCACGATCTCATGTTCTTCGCAACCAAGAACAGACTGTAGTATTTCGTTCATGACCGGTTTACCGCTGTGAGTTTGCTCTACTGCCTGCCTCACATTAGTTAACACTTCCTGCCATTCGCTACTTACTAACGCCTTAACTTCCTCCGTTACTTCTTGCGAGTTCAAACGATTATTCGATCTTTCTACAGCTTCCTCAATCTTTCCAATTAGAGCACCCAATTCATCACTTACTTTGTGCACATGAAGGTTCAGCTCCTCTCTGATATCTCCCTCCGCGTTTCTCGACTTCTTCTCAGCGCTGGCCTTATTAGTCGGACTCATATCTGCAACAGTGTCTTTTATGGTTGGCTCGGTATTTTCGAATTCCAATTCGGCACGGTGAGTATCCTGTGATGGTAAGTCAGTCGGTTCGGCCCCCAAGTAACGGGAAGTAAACGAATCGGTAATTGACTTGTCTGGCGTATGCAACGCACGATTCCAAAACATACTCCGTTAGAACAAATATTTAAATTCAATATTTCACAAACACGTGGCAAATAACTATTTGTAACAAAGTTAACAATGAGTGGCCTGGTAATACTAACTTTTCACACCGACGGTTCGAGGAACAACAATCGGGGAAGAGTGCGACGGGTCACAATTGTGAACGAGCCGTCAAGTCAGGCAATCAACAATAAATGGATACCAGAGGGAAATATGATCCTCGTGGTAACAAATCAACAACAATAACAATGCAACAAATGAGATGGTAGTCGTTGGTACAAAATGAAATAATACTGGTTTGTAACTATAACAACAACAAATCAATGAGTCAACAATTGGTAGTCTTGGGCAAGAATATTAGTACCGACGACTACTTCAATATAGAAAAGTCACAATACAGGTAGTGACAAGCGTATAACGGCACGAGGCCAAGAATAATAGCAACAACAACAAAAATCAGCAACACAAAAGAAAGTAAGAACAAATCCTAAAAATAGTGTACCGTAACCAATCGATAACCCGCGCACCGCACGTGACGCACGCCCATATGCCATTTAGGTAGCACCCCACAGTACGGTAACCACCCCTGGGTTAACACCCACCTTACCAGACTTTTCAATCACTCACAATAATACAAGAAGACTAATCCAATGCCAAATTCAACGACCTCTGCGACAATTACAAGAACCAAGACTAAAGATGAATGACTATAAATATTACAGTAATGGGGTTTCCAAGTAGTATTTTGGAACTACACGAGAATATATTTTTAATTTTTCATATTATATACGAGCTTGTGCAGAAATACGGTAGTGTTGACAGAATCACACCGATTTTTTGGGATACTTGGAAACCCCCATAAAGCAAGCAAAAAAATAGCACCCTACCGCATAGTAGTCCACAGTCGTCGAAGCGGAGGAGAGACATCGCACAGCAATACCGGTCCTACTACACGAATTTATTGTCCTCTGCGAGATCATCAGTGTACTAGACTACAGTTCTGAAAATGAAAAATTACTAATATTAACATGAACACAGAGATCATCGTATTAGTTCAAAGAGCGAAGAATAAATAGACAGAATGAAACATACTACTAGTAATGCTAATCATAAACCTATAGCAGAAAATCGAACAAGCCCAACAGTAGGGTTGAATCGTTGAACATCGAAAAAGGCAAAGTATGAAAAGGGTACAAAACCAAATGCTCAAATCCCACAACGACACCAAAATTCAATCAATAACTTTACTAAATTGAAACACTTAATCATACAACCAGTGCACAGAGTCACAGGGGCCATTATATAATGAAAACTGGACTGTACTGTGCTCTAAATACAAACAGGTCAAATCGACAGATTAGAAAAACAATTACCAACTCACAAACGCATAACCAATAGCCAAAATCCAAAGAATCAGAATAGAACAAAAGCCAGCCAATAAACATAATACCCGAAAATTTCACCATCCTCCATAGGAGGCTTAGACTGGTTAATATACCGAGTATTTCACGAAAATTCAAATATATTCCGAACATACCTGGGCAGTATTGAATTACACAATATCTCTACTCATTACAGAAACAACCTTTACATAAACCAATATTTCAATAACTATAAACACTGCCGATACAAGATACAATTACACTAATGTACAATACAAACTACAAACTGTTTTGTGGAACCTCAAACTTTTTGATTAAGAGGATTTTGTGGGTGTTTCGCCCACTCCTTTCTAAGAGCTTGTTTGAGCTGCGACAACCGAAATCCGGGGTTCTCGGCCTTCAATTGGGGCAATCGCGTTTCTTCGAATGCCAAGTACGCCGCCTGAAAAGGGAATATCAGTTTATGATAATGTTATGAAAGTTCCTATAAGGTAGGTGGCAGGTCCCAGTTTATGAATGGATTTTTTTGTGATGATGCACTCGAGTTAACACAAATAGGACCTAACATTTAGTCGTGAAGACTAGCATTTCTTGCAAGATTCAATTCAGACAACAAGCCTTTGTTCCTTTATTCCTCGATGTGAATAGTAAATCAGGCGCTGGCCCGTATTTTTACCTCGTGATTTAAAGCGAAATACCGGTCGGTTTTTGAAACGCTATGCAAATGAGCAAAAATTAGAATAAAAACTAGACCCCAGGTTGCATAAATGCATAGGAATGCAAGTTGCGTTTCAAAAACCGGCCAGGGAATAAATTAAGTCCGCATTTCAAAATTTTGGGGAGGCGATTTAGACTAATTTGCATGTAATGCATTAGAAATCGGCAGGTGATTTAGACTAATTTGCATACAATGCATTAGAGATAGGGAGGTGATTTAGACTAATTTGCATACAATGCATTAGAGATAGGGAGGTGATCGTCCACATTTGGCGGGGTGTTTTATGCCATGAAACCGGCCGGTATTTCGCTTTAAATAAATATAATCTTTAATTTCCAAAAGACTCACCCTCATTCTCTTCTCGGGGTGCTTGTCGGGTGACTCCGCAACATCATCCACACCCAGGGCTTCTATCGCCTCCTCAACATTTCTTGCTGAAGCCACTTCCGTTTCCCGATTATTGATCGTATCGTCCAAGTGGTCAACTTCCTAAAGGAAAAGGATAATTTGTAGTTTGTATTCCAAGATTGTAAGAACTAAGAAATAAGGGCGATCCCTGCAACTGCAAGCAAAAGCCTGACGACGTCGAGAAATTTGTCATATTGTAATCAAGAACTCGTCGTCAACACCACACCACTCGCAAGCTTGGAACACTGTCACGCTCTTAGAGCGTAAAAGATAACAGAATAAGAAGAGCCTGCTGCCTGCAGTATTGCAGTATATAACACCAGCCGTTCGAAGAGCCCTACGGGCTCTTCTCCGACTGGAGGAATCGGCCTTCGGCCGATTGTTTCCCTATTTAAAAAAAAGGATTCTACGATTTAAAAAGTTAACTCTCGTCTCTTTCTCCTCCCACACAATCACACGTCTCTGACTGTGGAAACGTATAATAATCAGTTTGGATCACCACTCGACTAATGCTATCATGCAAATTTGCCATTGAAGGTGCTGTATGTAGGGCAGAGGATTATCCTCGTCATAAGCTAGCATAGCTCAGCAGGTAGAGCGTTGGACTGTGAAGCGAGAGATTGGGTGCTGCTGTGGGTTCGAATACCGCCAGCGGCAAAGATTTTGTATGTTCCCATTCGATTGCGAATAGAAAATTTTCTTTATGAAAGGATTTCGTTGCGTGCATACAAACAAAAGACCAAGTAAACCCTTCTCCTTTATATAATAAGATATGATATACATAGAAGGATTCAACAGTCTAAACGAGTTGTTCCGTCATTGTTCTATAACACTAGCATTCGACATTAGGTCAGGGTCCATGGCATAAACTCGTTGACGAACTGACCGACGAAAACACCATCCGAATTAGCATATTACATAGCTTTGGATGGTGGTCTTTAGCTCGTAACCATACCATCGTCGCGATTAGAATACTAGGTATGGTGAAAATTTGAAACGTATCGTATCACAAATAGATACAATTTTGGGAAACACTACATATATTTGGATGGTGGTTTTGAGAATTATTCGAAGAGTTTTACGCCCTGACCGGCCCTGACACGGTCATCGGGACGAGACCGTTACCGTGCCGCCGGGCACGTTCCGGGCGCGGGAACACAATACGAGATTCAATGACTCGAAAATAAAATAAAAACCTACTTTGACTCGATCCGTTTCCATTTGTCGTTGTCTCTCCAAATCAGCTGCGGCCTTCATCATTGCCTCCGCGCGGGCAGCCAATTGAGCGCGAGTAACCTATCAAATAAACAAGAAATGAAAACAAATTTGTACGACAATTACCAAATGATCCCTGTTAACAGTTTTATAAGAAAACTGCTATGCCCTCCTGTAAAGGATAATGCAGCACGAGCACGATAATAATAGTAGATAGTAGGAACAAATTTGGCAACCCAGGGAACGGATCGAAAATAAGAGCGCCAGGAATTATACTCCCATAACAGAGCTACAATGCAAATACCTTAGCTGCAGGCTTCTGGACCGATCCAGCCTTCGAGATACCCTGTAATTCTTCCTCGTACAGTTTTTTGTTTTCTTCCTTCCGTTTCAACGTTTCTAATCGTTTTCGCTCTTCCTCCTCCTAAAGTAAAGGTTTATATATATATATATATATATATATATATATATATATATATATATATATATCAACATAAACTATTAACAAATTATTATTATTCCGAATCTCCTATAGAAATTGTCGGACACGTCACCCATCACGAACAGAGGAGTATCGAGTATGCAACTATTTTTGTAAGAAGATAGGAAGTTAATTTGCAAGCTTCTCTTTCTGCGGTGTATCATAAAGACTACGTTTATATTGCACAGATTTCGTCCTTTTTAAATAAAGCTCTGATCCGATACGAATTAGGATTCCTTTTGAAATACGTCGCATTACATTACTTTTGTTAGTCGCATTACAAGATACCTTTCTTTGCTGTTTCCGGGCAATCTGCTTATCGTCATCTGCCCAGTACGCGTCCTCAGCAGCCTTTTGCTTCTTGTCCTGTTCTGCCCTAAAAAAAATTATATTTTTCGGAGGAAAACATTAAGGGCTCGAGTTGGGCAAAATGCCGAAATTTCGCGAAATATTCTGTTCGAGTTGATAGGGCGAGAGATTGTTGACAAATAAGAGGGCCCAGGAAAAAAAATATTTTCAAGACTCCGCGTCTCTCATATGAGCGGGATATTTCGCAGCGCGCTAACACTGGCTAACAGTGAACTCGCACTGATTATTTCGCAAAAATTCGGCATTTTGCCTATCTCGAATGCGCCCTAATGCAATCAGGGATCGCCAATGCCAAAAGCAAAAGGTTAGCTACACATTATGCAAAACAGGCAAACAGACTCACTTTTTAGCGTCCAGCTTTCTGTCCCTTGCTGCGACCGCCTTCGTGTTTTCTCCAGCAAACTTCTTCGGCATAATGGATCTACAAATGCACAAGAATCATAAGAAATGAAGAGTCCGAAACCAGTTTTGCAAAAACACAAAAAATACGGCGAATCAACACAAGGTAACCGCAGAACGAAGATCTAAGTCTGTTCGGACAATATGCGATAAATCACCAAGAGCAGAAAAACTGAACAAAAGCGGATTACAGCAAAATAAAAACATTGTACCATTCGAAATCAAATAATAATGAGATGATGTCCGAATTATGCGAATTGCATGCGAAGGGGCGGGGCTCTGATTATATAATTGTACGCCGGGAACAACTACGTCGTTTGGAGCCATATGTTGTCCTTCATTTGATTGTATTCGCAGGATTGAAGTACTGTATAATGGGATACAGTAATACACTCCATGGGAAACTAAAAACCCCGATTTCGCCCCGATCAAGTCCCTCAAAAAATCGGGCCGTGATCGGGGCGAAATCGGGGTTCTTAGACAAATGATCGGGGCGAAATCGGGGTTTTCACTTTCCTGTGTAAGAGAATGGGATCTTCCCAATAGGCGTTGAAGTGGTGGTACAGAACAGCTAGCATAGCACGGTCACTGTCGTGTGCCCTTTGGAATACGGTAGGTGCAGAGACGACCGTACTATACATATTGAGCTCATATTGAAGTTGCACATCTTACCACCCAAGGATATCTTCACAAACGTCTGCATACCTTACAATGAGTTGTTTCAAATAAATAAACACACCAATGATTAAAAACTAAAGTACACACCGAGTGTACACACTCGAACTTTGCATTTTGGGCAAGACAATTGTTTATGCTTGCAATTAAAAGAAGACTGTTTTATGTGTGTCAACAGTTGGCATAAATCGTCTACTAATATTTATGTGTAACAATCAAAGAAGCCCTTTCATGGGCCTGACCCTGTAACACGCATTCACAGGTAGACGGAATAAATGACCTGACATCAGACCACAGAAAAACCGTATGAGTTGGTCTTCACCAAAAAAACATTTGGTGACCGTATGATGGCCAGCTTCGCCTCCGTTTTTACTACGTTGGTTGTCGGTGCTTTTCGATTTAGAGTGTTTTATTGTACTTCAAACAATAACAATTAAAATATATAAAAATTTACTTCAAGACGTTTTCTCTGTGAATAAATCTACATATTTTGTGACGTCTTCTTCAAAATTGGATATTTTTTGTGTCCTCACTTCATCGAGAACTTCCTGATAGAGGCGTGTGCTCCTGAAAAAATCTGAAGAATTAAAGCGAAATACCGGCCGGTTTCTGAAACACATCGAGTAGACCAGCGGTCTTATGCAGCGTATGCAAATGAAAATAAATTCGAATTTTATCGTGGAAAAGAGTTCTTGAATAACAAGTTTGGGTTTCATCCTGTTTTAAATCTACGAAAAGAGGCCAATAATTTGAATAGGATTCTATAAAAAGTGAACAATATAAAATATAATATCCTGAGCTTGGCGCTCAAATCGGGCCTTTTTTACCCAAACTGGGTCATTTCTTTTATGCCATTAGTTTTCCTATTTTTAACTGGATGGCGCGCTAATCTGGAACACGTTTACAGTCTATGCTATTCTAAAAGCCGCTTCAGATAGTAACACATTTAGTACATAGAAAACGCGAAAACCAATTTAGTACCGGTCTGCCCTAAAATCAGGGAAAAAAACCGGAAATTTACCGGTCCAGTACCGAAAATATACTCTTTTTGCTGGTCGGCGGCGCCGGGAGGGTACCTGCGGTCTGAAACTGGTACTAATTCAGTTTAGACCCGGTTTAGACCATTTTTGGTCCGTCTTGCGCGTATCGCGATGGGCTGCGGCGCGTGTTATCCAAAATCGACGCTTCTTCTTCTTTTTGCTGAATTCTCTCACATCACTCTGTGTGTACATTTGTTGTTTTTTGTATCGTTTTATTGTATGTGTGAATAAAGTAATTCATCCATTGCCCGTGATTCTTCTTGCCTCCGGGCCTTACCGAGCTGTTCAGCTTTTCTATCAGTGTTTCGATATTGTATTTTTGTGGCTCCTTATTGTTGGTCAATTCAGCCGCGTATATGGTATGTTTCCGATATCTGTTTCAGTACGATGTGTCGACATTCCGCGTCTCTTATCCTGTTGTTTTGGCTGCATGGAATTCCGTTATGAACTGGGCCACTGGACTATATGCTTGGTGAACTGGATCACGAACTATGTGGTTAGTTTTGCGTTGCATATTCTCTTACTCTCATCAAAAATGAATCCTCGCGAGTGCTGTGTAGTAGTTATGGGTTCTGTGGCGCGGTGGCGCCGCGCCGCCTTAACGTTTCAACGCCATGCTTCAGCCACACATTTTTTGTTTAGATGTTGAGTACTTTCTTGAAGTTCATTCCGAATGATATGCGTGCGGATTGCGAGTTCCCGTGAGTTTTCGCGTATGTCTACTTCTACTTCAAGTTACATTTTTAAACCACTTAAAAGAGTATAGCTGAATTATATGGTTGACTTATGTTATGCATTTCATGTTCAGATTCCATTGTTGCGGTTGCCAACCAGATGAGTTGTGAAATCAAAACTTCGGATTTGTTTACGGTTTGTTGTTAATTATTTGGTTGTAATTACAATTGCCCTCGAATTCGTGTATCACATTTATGTACCTAATCTATAGTATTTCAGCTCCGTTATGTTCTATGCTTTTGAACTTGGACGGCTCTATCTTCATTCGACAACGCCCGTGAAGCTTCTATACAAGCAGGATCGGAAGTTTATCCTCGCATAGCATACCTCCGTACCTGCCACCCGGCTACATCGTAGGAGTTACTCATTTGTGTAAGTGTTATGATATTGTTATTTTGTGTTCTTCAGTATACTAGTTTGGTTTTCTTCTGCACGAATCATGTAGCTGGCTGCCACACTATAATACTGTTTTTAGTAAATCGTGGTCTCAGCAGTCACTTTATAAGTCACCGTGATGTGCTATATGCTGGATGTTATTGAAACCTTCACCTTCAACACACATCCACTACTTCTCATTCAGATGTGCTCACATGTGTAGGTGTTTCGTTCTTTTACTCTGTATATACATAACTGCACATGTGCGTATGGTTTCTTATTTATTTAGTGGTTTATGGGCTTGAGACTTGAGTTAGTTTCCTATTTTAGTCCTCACGCCGTTATTAGTGTTATTTGTTACCAGACGGCTATCGCCGCCGCCTGCGACTATTCAGGAGGTCCTACTAAAATGACCATACAGCGAAACGTCTCCGTCTGGAACGTTTTTTCCAAGTTTATGTAATAAAATTCAATTATGCTTATTTTGAAGAGTTGCGGAAAGGGTCTAGTACAAACGCCCGAAACGTAGAATTCCGTTTCGTTCACACAAACAAAAAGAGTAAACTCCTCATTTTATAGTAAGATTTGCTTTCTTATGAGTCTCACAAACGATTAGCTTGTTTAGTTAGCTGTTTTTCTGTCATACCAATCTCGCTTTTTATTCCAGATCGATACATTCGGGCAATCGGATGCATTTCTACTGCATGATCAGAGCCTCGGTGGACGTCATGACGAACTTCCTCTGGGAACAAGAATGGTTACTGCATCACTTTCGCTTGGAAGTCTTAGCGGTTAGATTTATTGTGCAATAAGCAAGTTCATTTGTAAAGTATATAGTACTGGGTACTGGCCACAATATTCTATTCTATGTATAGAAACTGTTTTGTTTGTATATTCTTTAGATTATTGTCTTTACTTGTGTTTATTATACTTTAAACTATTAGAAATATTTTCAAAATTGATCCCTCCCTGACTAGATGTAGAATATATAGAATCTTCGAGCTGACAATGAGCACGACTCCCTTATGTTAACAGTTAACATAAGGAGTCGTGCTCATTGTCAGCTCGAAGATTCTATATATTCTACATCTAGTCGGGAGGGATCAATTTTGAAGTATTCGATGCTTTTTATCTCATATTTAACATTTATTCTCACATTCCCCTAATTTTTTGCGTTAGTATACTAGCCTTGTTGTTAGCAGTAGCTGTTAGGTGTACCTTTCTTAGACTTTTTTAACTCTAACTCTGATTGTATTATATCCCATATGGATATCAAGTTTAGTGTCTGAATTCTTCTATGTTGTATTTATTCGCATGTTTCTCTGCATTTATTGCACTATGTTCATACTGCTGTGAATAGTTTTAATAGGTTTATCGTATTAATTGTGTTTTCGATTGCGTTTATTTCTAATAAATTATTATTATTTTCGGTAGTTATTGTATTGAGTTACAGTAGGATGTGTCGGGGGGGGGGTGAAAACTGCAAAGATAAGATGTTTTATTCGGCAGCGAAACTACCGTAGTTTGGTGATTGCGTGTCGCGTTGCTTGTCAAAATAGTACCATTTTCGTACCCGTCTTCGACCAGTCTAGCCCCAATTTTAAACGGGACAAACCGTGGTTTTTAACCCGGCTAATTTGGTATTAAACCGGTACTAAATTGGTACTCGCGACCTTCTGTGTACTGACAAGGGAACTGCCTAGGTTCATATCTGAATTAAGGAAAGTTGTAATGCAAAAGTTGTAGAGAATTAAATTCTATTAAAGATGGCGCATTCAAAACGTGCCAGGCGTAATTATCGAGCAATTACACATAACCGTTCCTTATGGGAGCCTCAGTGATATATGATTTCGGTTACCACATAGCATAATGGATAGCACTTCTGACTGATAAGAGGAAGGTCAAGTGTTCGATTCCTCACTGCGGAAGATATTTTTGCGTTTTTGCTTCGGTATTTTTTTTTACAATTTAAAGCTTAAATAATTGTTTCAAAACAAATTACTGTGTATTTAGACCACTTTGCAATTGTGTCGATAACACGTTTGCACTATTCAAGTAAAAAAATCGGGATTTGATTTTTCCATTTTTTTTTCATGAAATCATTGATGGTACCCATGGGTGAAAATATCGTCGAAAATTAAATGATGAAAACAACAACAAAATGAATGTGAAGCATAACTTTCATAGTTTCCGAATTCCAGAAGGTTGAATATTTTTTATTACGAATGACTACGATTTACTGGTGTTTCTGTTTATAGTTTCTGATGATTATAAGGTCCTTGGAGTTCTGATATATTTATTCATAACTCTTTATCCATGAAAGAATATCTACCAATTAATTAACTCATTTATTTATTAAATATTCACATTCATTTTGTTGTTGTTTTCATATTTAATTTTCGATGATATTTTCACCCATGGGTACCATCAATGATTTCATGAAAAAAATGGAAAAATCAAATCCCGATTTTTTTACTTGAATAGTGCATAAATGTGTTATCGACACAGGCAAAGTTGTTCAAACACACAGTAATTTGTTTTGAAACAATTATTTAAGCTTTAAATTGTAAAAAAAAATACCGAAGCAAAAACGCAAAAATAGCTTCCGCAGAGAGGAATCGAACACTTGACCTTCCTCTTATCAGTCTGAAGCGCTATCCATTATGCTAAGTGGTAACCGAAATGATAAGTCACTGAGGCTCCCATAAGGAACGGTTATGCGTAATTGCTCGATAATTACGCCTGGCACGTTTTGAATGCGCCATCTTTAATAGAATTTAATTCTCTACAACTTTTGCATTACAACTTTTCTTAATTCAGATATGAACCTAGGCAGTTCCCTTGTGAGAAGTTAATTCCTGTAAAAATCGGAAGACTGATTGCGTAAATGAAATGCCCCAGTTTGGGTAAAAAAAGGCCCGATTTGAGCGCCAAGCTCAGGATATTATATTTTATATTGTTCACTTTTTATAGAATCCTATTCAAATTATTGGCCTCTTTTCGTAGATTTAAAACAGGATGAAACCCAAACTTGTTATTCAAGAACTCTTTTCCACGATAAAATATTGTCCTCTTTTCACATGACCTAATTTACAACTTTAAACCAACAGCGAATGCTAGCCGCCTTTGCTACGTCCTGGTGCGCAGCGCCCCGCGTACCCCCCGCGCAATTGGAGTGCACGCGTAGCCAGCCGCGTAAATTGGAGTGCGGGCGTAGCCAGCCGCGTAGTTTGCAAACTACGCGGCTGGGTGCGCGGTGCCTCGGGGGCTCTCGTCCTCAACCGCGCAGCGCACCCCCAGCCAACCGCGTAGGGGGCCCCCAGCCAACCGCGCACCCAGCCGCGCAATTTCGACTCTATCCGCTCTCCACCAAATATTTCTTTTCGATTATTGGACATGCCCTTTATGGCCGAGTGGTCTAAGGCGCTGGCTCCAGAACATAATTAGTGAATTTCGTAGGTTCGATTCCTCCTCGGTGCAGTTCTTTTGCGGAAATTTGATCTGTTATTTTATTTTTGCCTTGGAGGGCTAACCGCGCAGGGGGGCACCGGCCAGCCGCGCAGGGGGGCACCGGCCAACCGCGTAGGGGGGCACCGGCCAGCCGCGTAGGGGGGCAAAAAGAAGGGGCGAGCGCCCCTGGCTGGGGGTGCGCTGCGCGGTTGGAGACCAGAGTGGAAAATTTGCATATGATAAGCAAATCCTATGTATCCTACGCTAATTTTGTATACGATCGTCGACGGCAATCGTACAAAATTAGCATAGGATACATAGGATTTGCTTATCATATGCAAATTTTCCAAAGAGGCTAGCATTTCGCTTTAAGTCAGAAACCAGGCTCAGGCCCATCCAAAAAAATGGTTCCCCCCTATCTGTGGATCCTGGCTACGGTACTCATCCTATTTTGTATATTACAAAACGGTTTAGCAGCCTCGCTGCACACCTCGCCCATTCGTCGCCAGACTCTTGCTTGGTTCTACTAAGCTTCCTTTTGGTCAATCTAGTTCGCATCTTCACCTCATCTACAGTGCAGCACGAAACTATATAATAGGCGCACTCCCCTAGAAAACTCGTACGAAATTTGTGGGGAAATTTTAGCACGCCAAATCAAGTATGGCGGAAAACATAAACACTACGATTTTCGGCACAAAAATGTAAGCAATTGTGCAATTAGGCAAATTTGGGCTAATTTGAATAGTAGGTCTGAAAATGAACTCCTCATTCGACGAAGTCATGTACATCACGAATCAAGATAAAAAAAAAGTTATATTGTTAGGTGCGAAGGAAGTTATTGTTTAAAGTGCGCGAATTGCGAAAGAACTTTAAGGACATTATAATTGCCGATTCTAATTGCTTTATCTGTACAATGACATTTCCATGTGTAAACTC
This sequence comes from Pelodera strongyloides, assembly GCA_036852015.1. Taxonomy (NCBI): domain Eukaryota; kingdom Metazoa; phylum Nematoda; class Chromadorea; order Rhabditida; family Rhabditidae; genus Pelodera; species Pelodera strongyloides. The sequence goes on along the minus strand of JAANDG010000715.1, from coordinate 18,847 downwards.
GTATGGAGAATAGGAATATTATGTTAAAATTTAAAAATGTTGTTTATCTCGTGAGGGCGGCTACGGTGGGTTTCTGAACGTATTTCTGAAAACTAAGTTCCCGTGTAAATCGGTCTAATTAGAATAAAAAAATTCGCTGCAATAAATCAATAATGTGCTTCAATCATGCCTCACTTCCCTTCATAATCATAGGTAACCGGAAATAACCACTTCGGGATGGTTGCATGTTTAGACGTTTTAGTTACTTTTAGATGTTTTAGTTTCTATTAGACGTTTTAGTTACTATTAGATGTTTTAGTTACTATTAGACGTTTTAGTTACTAGTAGACGTTTTAGTTACAATTAGTTTTAGACACTCGTGTGCACAAAAAATTGGGGTTTCTTAAAATTATACTTTGTTTTTGCAAAAATTGCATACGTGCTGCTTCATGATTTTTAGATAGAATTTTGAAAATATTTGTCAACCCCTTCCCCGGACCACTAAAATGTATAGGTTTAATAACCTAGTTGGCAACAATAATAATAATATTTAGTAACTAACAAATACTTTTGCCCTGAAGAAATATACCCCTGAAACGTTGTGTTTCAACGGCGCGCACTGTTAGCGCGCACTTTGATTTATTTACCTACTAAAGAACATACAAATGAAACTAATAATTAAGACTATAAGGATTACTAATAAAGTACTCAATAAATTAGCGTCGAAAATACCGTCTGTTAGTTAATTGGGTGCGCGCAAGACTAGGTTCTTTCTCTCTTGAGTGAGAGGGGGGGGGGGGGGTGCACACGGCGCACACAGACAATTCTTCCGCATGTTTTGCAAATTTTGCTTATTTGGTCATAAATTTCGTGCAAGTTGATATTTTTATCTGAAATTTTCGAAGGTATTATGGAATGTGGTCTTTTCACTAATTAGACCAAAAGAATTTTAATTTTTGGTCTAGGACCAAATTCAGGGTGGAAACTGGAAAAAAGGGCTCCCGGATCAAACCCAAACTATGTTAGCGCTATCGCGCTAACAAAGGATAAAAAATCGAGCTAAATTCGAGCAAATTAGCACAAATACGTAAGAATTCGACTGTCCACGATGCGTTTCAACAAGCGGCCCCGGTATTTCGCTAAAAGGGTTCTCTCTTCTAAAATGTTTGAAAACAATGTTATAGGCAAAGGTTTTCAAGATACCGAATAGAAGGTAATCATGCTTGATATTGTTGTTTTTTTTAAGTCAATATACAATAGACTTTGAAGCCCTGCATTCCGGAAGGACGAATTTACATAAATAACCAATCATCGAAAAACATCCTTACAAGTATCGTTCTCCGAAATCCGGGAATAAAGTGACAATAAGTTTGCCTTTCATCTCTGGCCGGTGTGCTAACTGAAAAATAAAGAAGGTATATTGTTTTCAAGTTAAAGCAGTGTTGTACCTACTTTGGGAAATTTACATATTATACGCATATCCTACGTATCCTATGTAAATTTGGTGCCGGAAGCTGCGGACGGGCACCAAAAATTTGCATAGGATACATAGGCAAATTTCCCAATGTGGTTACAATACTGCTGAACCACACCATGCAATCCAGCAAGTTTTCCAAGGCGGAATGGTACGGGGTTTTGGAATGAATGCGGTATGCTGAACAACTGTATTATATGCAAAAATGTGCCATTCTGTGCCGGAACTACCCAGAAGGACATAGACATTTGCACGTACTACACACGTAGAATGCCGTTGTACAGCATATGTTTGAATGTTTGACAAACCACGTGTTATACCTCTTCAACAATTAAAAAGAAAAACAAACCCACCTTCAACGATGCTGCCATAGCTGCGCCGCTGCTAATCCCAACGCTAAGGCCCTCCTCCGCGGCAAGCCTGCGGGCGGCGGTAAGCGCTTCATCCGAGTTAACCTTCACTACTTCGGTGATGATTCTGGTATCCAGCGTACCGGGCAGCATACCAGTGCCAATTCCTACAATAAGTTTAAGTATACATCTTTCCATAAAAATGAATCCACTGAACCGTACGAGGACGAACCTAATAACCGTACCATTGTGCGCCAAAAACGCGCCGTGTTCGCGCGCTCGCCGCGCACTTGTGGACTAGGTTTCCGAATAGTTTCCTATAGAACCTATACGTATATTGTATTTTGCTGATGTTTCCCCACCTTGCATCAAGTGAGGTCCTTTTACTGGTTCACCACTAATCACTGGCGCTTCTTCTGGTTCGACAGCGAACATCTGAAGAAAAAAATTAATCGATAAACAATCAAAAATGTATTTATCGATCGAGTTTGGCCACCTGCTGGCCTGTTAGCTAAATTCCAACATGAGTCTCCAGAATAGTTAATAATAATATAAATGTTTATTGGAGTTACAATAATAGTTACACTAGTCTTTGGAGAATTCCCAAATGTTCTGTGAATTAACAAGTTCAATCAGTAAGTCTTCAATCAATAACTTATCATACCTGTATCTTCGGGTTCATCTCTTGTAGATAGCTGCCCGCGCCAGTGAGTGTCCCACCCGTACCAACTCCACATACAAAAACATCGACCTAAATAGGCCAAGGTCTAGAGTACTAAAATATCACTCAAAGATTTGTCATCAAATGATAGATAAACATAGACCGGAGGTGCGCTTTTTATGTTCACTTATAAAACATGAAATAAATTTGTCCTAACGCCGTGACTGTTTGCATTCTAAATAGTTCACATATTTATGCTTGACAAACCTACTTTTTTGGTCTGCTGTATAGTACAGCGGGAAATCACGCATGTGGCTGTCTTACCGCTTTATGTTCATCATAACATATTATTACAATTATTAATTTTATCACTATTAATTATATTATTATTTAATCGCACCTCTCCATTGGTCTGCTCCCAGATCTCACTTCCTGTAGACTGATAGTGCACGGTCGGATTGGCAGGGTTCACAAACTAAAACAATGTCAAAACACTGGAAACTTCAAAGTGCGCGGCGGTCATTTGGCGCCGAAACCGTCATACACACAGGCGCGCCTATCTATCGCGGCACCCCTAGACCTTCATCACTTTTCGCATTTTCGTTCAGTATTCGCGCAAAACTCGTGCTGTTTCAGATTTTTGCGCCGGTTTCACGCCACGCACAACCCATGTTTTATCAGAGGAATTTTTCAGCTTATTGACTGACATTGATTGATATATTTATTGCTCTTTCGAAAAAATTAATTCTCACCTGGTCCAAAACAACCGAGTTTGGTATAGACACAGCCAATTCGTACGCTTTTTGAACTCCGCCTTTTATTCCAATTTTTGGGTCCAAAAGTATAAGTTCGGCTCCATAGGCTCGCATCATTGCACGCTAGAAGGGAGCGCAAAATTTGAATCAATAATTTTTCTAAAGTACTGGTTCATAGTCATAGTAAATGGGTGAACCCATTTGGTGACGGTTCACTATTGTTGTTCGTGGACCAGCTTATTTGATGACCCCTTGGTGACCATGTGGTGGCCAAGTTTCATCGAAAACCCCATCAACTGGTCACTAACCAGTCACCAAATCGTTTTTACGGAAAAGACCATTTGGTGAATGGCCAAAGGTTTTTCTGTGGTTCCGGTAATTGTTTCGTTTTCCTGTGTTGCCTACTGCCCACCGTATAGAAGGCAATGCAGTTCTAAGGTAACAGAAGGCAAAACCTAAACCGAGTTTTAATTGTAAACGGGCTCTTTTCTATTTATTTATTACATTTTGGAAGAGAACTTACCCTCTCAACACTGCTTGTTGCTGGCATTAACAGGATTATCTGAAACATAAAAGATTATACATGGCGCAGTATGTTGTAGGAAATGAAACTTTGATGGTACGCGACGACTACGTCTCGTACTGAAAGCCATGAGCGCGCGTATACTTTCGCGGATACACTGCGTGCGGGCAGCCGTAACCGCACAGTGCGGATAGCACATAATGCGTAACCGCGTAGAGCGGGTAGCGAATAATAAGCGCTCGAGAACAACTTGTAACTGTTTTCAATCAGTTTTTCGTCGAATGAATTGCTGTTTTGCTACGAAATCAGTGAAAAGTACCTTATACCCGCGAACAGCCGCAATCTGTGCCATTGCAACGCCCATATTTCCACTAGTGCATTCGATCAAAATCGATTTTCCCGGTGTTAGAATACCTAAAATGTAGATGTTATATTAGCTAGTTAGTATCAAACGTCTTGCCCCAGAATAAAGAAAATAATAAAGAAGTTTTTCTTTCGTTGTAAACGAAAAAAAGAGAGACGTCTCGGTTCCTGTGGAGCCGCATCAGTGCGAAATTCGGCCATATTATACACCGTCTCATCAATTAACAATTGGTAATGGGGTTTCAAAGTATCCCAAAAATCGGTGTGATTCTGTCAATACTACCGTACTTTCGCACGAAACCTGCATATATAACATGAAAAATTAAAGAAAAATCTCGCGTTTTTTCAAAATACAGTAAATTTTCAGCATACTTTGAAACCCCATAAAGGAACACAATATTTATTTTTTAAAACGCAGGATATCGCGTAAGTTGGTAGAGTAAATCTCTCTCCCTAAGGTATTTACCCTAACCGTAAAACGTCTACCTTTTCTCTCAGCCTGTGTAATCATACTGAAAGCCGCTCGGTCTTTCACAGAACATGTTGGATTGAAGTACTCGATTTTGGCGGCTGGAATAAGATATTTAGGACCACAAAAATAATCCGTAACCTGGCAACGGTGCCGCACAACAGGAATTACGCCAGAACTTCGCCGCACACAAGTAAAATACAAGCATGTAAAGTGACATCGCAACCAACAATAAAGCTTGGCTGCGGTTCCAGACCCGTTGAGCAAGAACGTCGCCGCACACCAAATAGTGTGCGAATATGGCGCCGCGACGAGAGAATCCTTCAAAGTTACCAATTCTAGCCACAGCTCCTTGGGCCATTTTGTCCAAATAAACCATTGGTGTGTCGCCAACCAACTCAGTCGAATCAGACGCGATGTAACGTCTAGGTTCCAAAGTAAGGAAAATTCCTTTGGCATTTGTTTCGTCGCGTACTTTCTGAATAGGGTTTACTTCAGTCTTGAACTGCATCTATTTTAATTGGTCAATGCGAAAGTAAAACCAGAGTTCGAGAAAAAGTACTGAAGTTTCAAGTTAGCTGTGTATGTACTTGCACGTGAGCAACAAGCGCACACTTCCGTATACACGTAACCACACATTCTATCTTGCTATTACTAAAGCTTTCACCTTTGGTGTTATTTCCCAGATTTTGGGCACCATCTAGCTACCATCTAACATATAACTTCAATTTCGCATGAGACACTTCCTAATTCTAATGGGGTTTCCAAGTATGCCAAAAATAACTGTGCGTTCCCTTCCAAGTATAGACAAATTTACCGTATTTTCCCTGAATTGAATATTTGACATGAGAAATTAATACATGGGTCTCGCGAAGTCGTAAAACACGGTAAATTTACCCGCATACTTGGAAACCCCATAAGTCAGATACAGATACTCCACATTAGATCAAACGTTATATTAGTGCCTCATAATAAACAAATTAAAAGAAACTGTACGTTGCGAACATTTTTCTCATGAATTGTATGTCGTATGTGTATGTAATACATTGTTATTATGATTATAATTATTAAACCACATACCTTCACATCAAAAGTGCATCGATGAGGTGTTTTTACTTCATTTGCTTCCCCTCCTTCTGGTTCTTTTCGGAATTCTTCTACAGGATGTTCGACAGGAACAATCTTCTTGTCAACATTTAAACGCGCTTTCAATGACTTATCCTTGCAGAAGCCACACAAAACTGACGAAGGCTGGCCCATCTGAAGTTAAAGCGGTATGACACGTGATTTGTGAAACCCATATGTGCTAGCTGTGTCATTCTTCAGCAGTTTAGACACAGAAAAAAGCAACAATTTGCATGTAGTACACTTGATATCTGAAATGCATACATTTCATAAAAAAGTACGTCGTAGTTTGTTATTTTATAATTGAAAGTACGAAAGAAATAAGAAAAATATTTAACCAAAACCAACTCATTTGAAACCGAACTCGTTTGAAATCGTAGAGCATACTAGACCACTGCCGGACTACGTAGTATGGGGACAACTGCATTCCCATAAATTAGTCTACGGTAGGCATTAGTATCTCCGCTTCTCTAGTAGTTCACTCCCTGAGTTAAATTTCAAATGAATTGGTTTTGGTAAAGTATTTTGTCTCAATTATTTCCTACATTCAATTATACTCCAAGAAACATGACGAATTACTGCGACACTTTAAAAAGCTCCGTAACTTCAACAAGTAAATAATGGGTATCACAGAAACATATTTTGCAAGAAGTACAGGAAAACTGCCAAAAAGTTAGATGGAACAAATTAAAGAAAGAAAACTCATTTGTCTGGTAGCTGAATTCTATTCTGCAAAAATACAATTTATGCAGGACTAAATCAAGGTTGTGAAATCGGCGAAACTAGTTAAAGCGATATAACGGGCGGTTTTTGCAGCGTACTCTGGACAACTGTATTTATAAATGGTGTAGGCAAGTGATCGCACACAGTTATTTGAATTATTTGAATGGGAATACTCCAACCTACGTTTCAAAAACGTTGTTATACCGCTTTAAAGAGAACAAAGGAAAACACGTTTCAAAAAATCGCTGTTATACACCATGAAAGGGAACAAAGGATAGTTTACGCTTTTGCAGGAATCGAATTTACGCTCGACTGTAGGGTTGTGAAATCTGGCAAGTACATTGAAAAGGAAAGTATTCTTACAGAAACATTTAGTTGGAATCATATTTCGTAACACACAAAGAGTGCCCATGTACTTTCAAGATCACATGTTTCCTATTCAAATTCAAAGCCATATGAGAACCAGTTTTGAAACGTATGCCGGACACTGTATTCCGATGTAGTGTATGCAAATTACTGCCTAATACTGCGCGGTTTTTAGTCTGCTTATATCACTTTACATACAATATATATGGGAAATACACAGTGTCTCAAAATCCTTCCGCTATATCGCTTTAAATGGCCGATATGTCACGGCAGGAAGGAAATCAATAAACCATTTATCCCAAGGTAGTCTCAGAAGTTGTATGTTAACGCATTGCATTTTATTTGTAGTTGTTTACTGGTTAGTTGGGAAGTGTACAAGATTTAGATGATGTGTGGGCGATTATGTTTCAAAGTGAAATAGATAAGAGCGAACCACATAACCGGCTGTTATATCGCTTTAAATGGTCGATAAGTCGGGAAGGCAAGAAGGGACCTCTGAATTTTCTACTGCAGAAAGAGGGAGAATCTTAGAATCCATTTCTTTTTGCCTGCTTGCTACAATAAAACTGACAATACACTGCTTTCTCGTCATCATGATGCACACCTTGTGGTGTAATTTAAAGCGAAATAGCAGCCGGGTTTTGAACCGCATCGTGGACAACTAAATTCGTATGGTATTTACGCTGATTTTATCCTAATGTATGGTCATAAGACTCGATGTATTTCAAGAACCGGCCGCTATTTCGCTTCAATAAATGAATAAATAAGCGAGCGAACACAAGAAAGTATTTTCGCGGGGAATAACACTTGTTTGAGCGTTGTGGAATACGGGTTATCAATGAAGCCCTTCCCTTTATGTGAAGAAAATTCCGTAAAAATTTTTTCCCGTCGGTCCGACCCTTTAAGTAGTTTAAGAGAGATCTTTGTCAGTCTTTGTTTACGGAACTGTGGGAAATTATGATTTTGTTGTAATTAGTTTCCCAGAAACTATCAATGATTACAAAATTGGCAAATAGAATACCATGAGAACGTCACACTGTTCTCTGATTCGTACAGTAACTAGTAGAAGAGAAAATAAAAAGAGTAAATGACATAAATGTGAAAAAATAACCTACTCTAAACCAGTTACTTGAAGCGAGACAGCAGAAAAAAACTTGCTCAAGGTAGCGAAAAGTATCCTCAAATTTAAAGCGGTGTGACAAGTGGTTTTCAGCGTTGTGACAACTTATGCTGGCCGACTACTTTACCATGCATCATACGCTAGTTCAATCACAAGCACACGCTGTGGGCTTCCGGCACAGAAGGGCATAGAAATTTGCCATATAATAAATAGGAATGCAGTTCTCCGGCATTACTTTCAAACCACGTGCCGCACCGTTTTAAAACTGAATGCCGAAAGCTAGGATATCCAAAATTCAAGTCCCAGGCAGAAGTTTTTTTGTACACTGTCACATGAAAATTAGCGATAGTTTTTTTTCCAACATTTTAGAATAAGAAACCTTCTCATAGACTTCAATAGTATAATTGCCTGATTCTTGCAGAGGCTACAAAACGTAAATATCATTGCAACTGAGATTTGGCAATATTCACTGAAAAATCCAGGGAACGGAGCGAAAACCTAACAGTAAAATCAGTAACAGTCTAGGGTTTCCCAAGTTTCAGCGTCTACGTCTACGGCGATAATCTAGTCACCAGATACAGAACCAAAAGAGAATAAAGCTCATTTATACACAACGCGAGTATCACAGTAATGCAAGGCTTACTTGATGAACACTTTGTTAGAGAGAGAGGCAGAAGAGATAGAGAGAGAGAGATAGAGAGAGAGAGAGAGAGAGAGGAGTTTCACCGGGTCTACACTCTATTTTTAGTTTCCTAAACTATCGGAAATTGCCGAATGCAGTATTCTTTCAAAGTCCCAGGAGGCTTACATCAGTTTCATAGTTCATAGGAAACCCTCAATTTTCCGAATCTTATCCGACAAAAAAAAAGCTTGTGCAGGTGTCTTTTTACATATAGAACACATTGTACGTACATGAATCCGTCCGAACACCGTGTTTTGAACGTTTGATCTCACCTTTTTTTTTTGAACTAATTGCTACTTTAATTTGGGTTTCACTGTACCCTCAGTATGAAGTTACATACAGTAAACTATACATACGCAAATGCTGCTAACAATCGTATTACGCTGTAATCTTGTATGTTTACAGTATTTTTGTGTTACACGTACAATAGGAATGAGTTTTCTATGTGTTAAAAGAATCGCAGAGGATATAATGTGCTGGGCCATACCCATAGTCCATATGTCCATAGTCCATAGCTTATGTGGTTTGTGGTAAAGTGTTACGTATCTCTCACACCAATTAGGCGACTTGTAGATGATGTGATGGGGAAAATACCGAAACCAGAGTCTTTTTAGAAATCTAGGAGCAATTTACAAAGTCCAAAAAGCACATAATGTGATATCTATGCGACAGAGATCGCTTTACAAAGCTTGCTCATTAACCATGCATAAATATAATAGGAATGTAATAGGAAACATAATGTTACGTGGATTTTCTCTCAAAATCAAACGTCTATATGACGAGGACCACCGTACTAGGTAAACTAGTAAGCTATAACATTACTCACAATAAACACTGATTATGGAATAATAACATGGCTAATGCGGATTAGTTTACTACTAAAAGCATATTATTCGGTGGAACAAAAATTAAAGAACTAATTTTTCTCGACAAAGAACAGTTTACATTACCAAAGCGAACTCATAAGGGCAAAAGTCACTTATGAAAAAGCGCCGATACCACACGATAAACAATAGATAAGGTAACAAGCGGCCTATTGACCTATTGGCCTGATAACCTATTGGCCGGCTTTTGCCTTTGTCCCATAATTTTTAATTGAGTTAAACTTTAAACGCGCTATATTCGCACCATCCTGGTACTCAGCTCAAGACTAGGCGAATTATGAATTACGAGGTTTTCCCGCATGTACCCTCATAGCTTCATCGCCACACGAATAAAAACAAAGGCAAGAAAGTACGGCACTAATTCGGAGAGTTCCGCTTTGAAAACTATGCGGTTTCAAAATTTCTCAAAGTATCCCAAAAATACTACCGTATTTTTGCACCAAACTTGCATATTTAATGTGAAAAAAATTTATATATATATATATATTCTCGTGTACTTCCAAAATATGGTAAATTTTCAGCAAACACTTTACCGGCCGGTTTTTGAAACACATCGAGTACCCAGCATTATTATGCAGTTTATGCAATAAATTAGAATAAAAATCGAGCTAAATTCGAGCAACTTAGCATAAATACGTAAGAATCTAGCTGTCCACGATGTGTTTCAAAAACACCGGCCGGTATTTTGCTGATCATATGCACTCAAACAAATTGAAGCATACATATTGGAGTTCCTCATTTTCTACTTACTACAGAGAAACAAGGAATTGTGTCCTAATGAAATAAAAATAAATTAACTTGAAAATTGAGAATAATAATGAATGTAGTTCATGAAAACTCTTGCACCGAAAGGTTTTTATGAACCTCATTATTATTTCCTATTTTAAACTTAATTTACTTTTAAAGTATGCATTTCCAGTACTGCCAGAATCTAAATAATGTGAAGGCGTAGAATTAAATACAAACTTACACTCTTAATAACAAGGCACAGTGATTATACGAAAAGTCGAATAGCGGGTAAAGCGTTTTGGATAATTTGGGTGTTGTTTATGACAGTGCAGAGTAAAATTAGAGTAAAATTACGGTGTTGTAAACAGCTTAAACAAAGTAATAAACAAGGCGAGAGCCTGCGTTGATTGAAGAGAGTTTGACAAGGGACTGCGCACACTGGACCCCTAATAGAGTGGGCCGCCCACCACTGGCCCTAGTTTCGCTCAATTATTGGAAAAGTTTGAAGGGAAGTGCGTGAGAAAGAGTAAATAGGTAGACCATGTGTGTACTTATATACTGAGAACATTCGACGTGTAAGCGAGTAAGCGCTGTGAAAACGGCACACATAAAGCATTTGCATGTATGGGGATAAAACCGGGATTGGTCGACAACGTTGCACTGAGCAAAGCTCGCGTCGAAGCGGCGCACAAAAGTAGCACTCCGCAACCACGCCGCGCACGAGCGTGAAGATGTTCATCTTGCAGCATCGCAGGGTTGCTCGTGACCTGCGTTAATTATATACATTTCTGAATCATGATACTGCAAAACTGCAATCTCCATTACTCATGCAAAACTGCGTGGTACTGCATTACTGCAAAACATTCAAATAAATTTATGGCCTAACATAACACATATAACGATATAAGTAACATATAACCACTACCACATGACTTAAGTGATAAATAAAGTATACCGTTAATAACCACTATAATGCAGGAAAATACCTAGAATCACATGATCAATATATATATATATATATATACGATATAAATTAATTATGCAATTACTTCACTTCCGTTTTCTCTACATAATTTAGCGGAGAATAAAGTGAATACTGTGAATAAAGTACATGTACCTCCTATTTATAATTTATATCTCAACGGTCGACAGATTCAACAATACTGAAGTTTGCGCTGGGTTTGTCATACGTACAAAATTGGGGGAACCGTTTGAAGCATACGGATTTTCCTTGGTTCAAGCCAAGTGGTCATCACTCCTAGAGAGACCTTGAAATGAATACTTTTTCTTGAAAACAAATGGTAAAGTCGCCAAGTGGTTGCCAAATGGTCGTAATCGGTCACCGACTGTTTTTTGTTGTGGAAACCGTTTTGTGGCTGGCACACTGTTTCTGCGCTGTCGAGGCTCACTCCGTTTTCCTGAAATAATTGCCCGTATTCTCGCGTATCTGGGGGAGAGGCATTTTAGGGACCACAATATTGATTAGTTTGATACCGTACATACAATTGAACAGGATGTAAGATAAATCTTATTGTAATGGCATTTAAAAGTAATATAATTATTTTAGCTTTTTGCAATTTGCAAGTTTGCACATACTTATTTAAAGGAGGAGGCTCATGAGAATGAAGTGCTCAAATAGTTTCCTTTTATCGAAGGATCATGGGTTTATCTTTCAAAAAACAAGTATTATAAGGTTCAGCGCTTTAGTTTGGAGGAATTAATTAATCTAAGAACTCGAAGTCAAATAAAATAACCTATCGTATGCAAGGTAGACTTCCAAGTAATGTTGCACCGGCATAAACACAGGGACTTTGCGTTTGCTTGCTCGCGTCAGCTGGTAAGTGAGGGCAAAGGGCTTGATTATCCACATTTTGAAAAGGAGGACAGAACAGAGAGAGAATGGAGATTCATTCTGTTTTATAAGTTTAGCTAACTTTTACTTTAGCTTAGCCGGGTTTGTTAGTTAAGTGGTGAAAATGTAATATGTATGTTGTCAGTAGAGTAAGTTATTGATTTTTTCTCTTTTCTCTCCTCCTGCTTAGCTAGTTTGGTGTTTTACGGCTGGTATGGTAACATATATTTAGGACACATCATAGTTACCAGCTCCTTTATGAACAATGAGCAAAACTGAAAACAGAGGTCACCACTCAATTCCCCATGGGGAATTCCCCGTCTTTTTCTCTGCGTGTCTCGCATTAGAATGCTATTTCCTGTCCCCAGGTAATATTTCCCCGTGGGAATCGGAGTGCTGAATATGGCCTCAGGATCCGTCGTGGTGACTAGCGAATGTAAGTCACAAGACCTACTGTTAATGAGACGTCACGGCGTGAAAGAATAATTCGTGAGCTCCCTGACCAGTAGGAGAAGAGAGGGCGGAGCCACAATGCGGAAGCCAGTTTTAGTCTTTTGCTAAGAGAGAAGGGATAGATGTAGAACGGCGAAAGATTCCCTTTGTATAATTTTAATTGTTACTTTCTTTAACCTTACCTCTTACGGCCTATACGGAATTGTTGTACGGAATCATTACGTTTTATGTTACGAAGTACGGAAAAATGAAACTTTTAATTATGTTCAATACGGTACGAATACGTTTTTAAACTTACGGAACTTACTTTCTTTAGAACTTAGATTTCTGCTCCATAAATGTATATATATATCTTTTGAAAGGAATCACGGATAAACAAATGGACGGAGAGGTGTTTTGTTATAGTTCATAATATACAATTTATTGCACTGTACTTTATATATATATATTGTCTTTTTTCTCCATTTCATCACAATTTTCATATGTATAACAAAAAGTGCCAGGACACTTTTATGGCGACCGCGCCTTCTTTGTCGTCAATGGCAAAGGAGCGAACCGTGAAGTTAGTCATTTAGTTTTCTCAATGATTCCTAATGTTCTTTGGATACGTTGTTATATATATACGGTAGTTTGTTTGGCTTGCATTGCAACGAGAGCAGTTGTTCGTGTATTTTCCTTTTCCCTTTTCCCCCAAAACTAAAAATTTTTTCTTTTCTTTTCCGAGAACAAAAAAAAAAAAAAAAAAAAAAAAAAAATAAAAAAAAATTCTCTTTTCCGAGAACGAAAAAAAAATTTTTTTTCTCTTTTGCGAGAACATTACACATTTTCCTTTTCACGAATCCACCCACTCAACTGGAAACTTGTGACATGCGTCGAAGGCCATTTGTGTTCATTCATGCACCTTGTGTTCAATCATGTCCATTCATGCTCAAAAACTTTACTTAAAAAAAAAAAAAAAAAATTCTATGCTCTTCTTTCCCTAGAACTTATTTTAGAAATATCTTTCGCTCCTTCTTGTTAATTTTTTTTTAATATAATAAGATATTGTAGCTATAATCTTACACATAATTACGCTCACTCATTGGTCTTAAATATTTGGAGATAACTTTAATTTTTTTTTAGCGGTCAAATAAAAAATTCAGATATTTTAAATCCAGGTGAAGAAATCAGGTTTTATGTCTCCGTCGCAATTTTAGATTGATATATGTTGTTAAAAGGGGGAAAATAAAAATCCAGTTATACAGCATGCTGCCCCATAGCGACCATGACCGCAAGTAAGTTAATTAATAAGACTTCCTGAGGCCGTTTTCACCAACATTTACTTCTGTCAAAAAGGGTACTTCAGTCAAAAGCGCGCGGTACTTCTGGTTTCACCAACATTTACTTCTGTCAAAAAGGTACTTAGGTTAAGTACCTTTTTGACAGAAGTACGCTTTTAACACGGGAGGCGTACTTCCACCAAAAAGGTGAAAGTAAGCCTGTACTTCAGTTTTTTATTCTTTATGAAGACTAATTAACTTAATTTGTTTAATTATTGTATGGTTTTTATGGTAAATAAGTTTTGTAAACATTAATTGACAAGATTTCAGTTTTTGGATCACATTTCACATAATTAATAAAGTGATTACACGCTTGATTATTTATATATTTCTTGTTTACATGGTAAACAACTTTTAGTAATTACTTAGATGTGTATCATCTTCGTTTTAAAACGTAATCTAACTGTTAACCAACGTTTTCCTTCAAAAAAAGTAAATGTTGGTGAAATCCATCAAAAAGCGTGTGGTAGCGTACTTCAGTCATAAATTTACTTAACCTAAGTACCTTTTTGATGGTCAAAAATTTATGACAGAAGTAAATGTTGGTGAAAACGGCCTCTGGTATCTAGGGGACGCCCTGAGGCGGTTTTCACCAACATTTACTTCTGTCATAAATTTTTGACCATCAAAAAGGTACTTAGGTTAAGTAAATTTATGACTGAAGTACGCTGCCACACGTTTTTTGATGGATTTCACCAACATTTACTTTTTTTGAAGGAAAACGTTGGATAACAGTTAGATTACGTTTTAAAACGAATATTATACACATCTAAGTAATTACTAGAAGTTGTTTACCATGTAAACAAGAAATATATAAATAATCAAGCGTGTAATCACTTTATTAATATGTGAAATGTGATCCAAAAACTGAAATCATTGTCAAATAATGTTTACAAACTTATTACCATAAAAACCATACAATAATTAAATAAATTAAGTTAATTAGTCTTCATAAAGGAGAAAAAACTGAAGTACAGGCTTACTTTCACCTTTTTGGTGGAAGTACGCCTCCCGTGTTAAAAGCGTACTTCTGTCAAAAAGGTACTTAACCTAAGTACCTTTTTGACAGAAGTAAATGTTGGTGAAACCAGAAGTACCGCGCGCTTTTGACTGAAGTACCCTTTTTGACAGAAGTAAATGTTGGTGAAAACGGCCTCAGGAGTAAATGAGTGAGTCGTCTAATTTTTATGTATTTCCTCGTGTTTTTAAAATGACTATACGAATGTAAACTACGGCGTATAATATTTTTATCATTCAGATTATCATTCAGACTTGGTAAATATCTACCTGGAAAGAAACCTCCAGGCACGTACAAAGGACGAGGTAAGTAAAAAAATTTTTACAATTATACAGTAATACAGTGATTTGTATTCAGCATACTTCGTATTTTTCTTTGTTTTAATTCAAGTAATTTTTGTATTTAAATCATCTTATTTTCACAAACAGAAAATGGTGCACCGTCCGGGAAGCGAACCTGCGTATTTATATGAGGAAGAGACCTGCGGGATATTCTTTGTATGCCCGGCAATTGAAATGTTAAAGCGAAATACCAGCCGGTCTTGAAACGCATCGTGGACAACTGAATAAGTACGTAGTATGCTACTTTGCTCGAATTTAGGTCGATTTTTTATTCTAACTTATGTTCATTTGCATACGCTGCATAAGAATGCTGGTCTACTCGATATGTTTCAAAAACCGGCCGGTATTTCGCTTTAAATTTTCGAATATACATAATGAAGGCAGTATCACCAGAACCAGATGATTTATTTACCGTGAATTTCGCTTCGTAGGGCGCACATAGATTCGATTCGGATATCGTCATAGCATAGTTCAATCCGACAAGCTAAAGATAAGCCGAAAAATTAGAAAAGAAATGAAATTGTATGTGTGCGTAATAAATTATTATTATTATTATTATTATTATTATTATACTAAAAGAATGTATCGAACATTGGTTATATACCCCATTAGTTACCTCATAATCCTTATTTCTCTCTGCTATATTTACGTCACAATTTCTAGTATTATTTCTGCTGATTCTACACTTCAGTGTTTAATCAATTCCAAATCTATGCGAACAAGGAGGGATAGTGTGGTATGTTCATACAAATGTTTCGCATTAGTTTTTACTTATAGACGACTAGTTACCATTGTCAGGACCAACGTGAAACTCTGACGGTGCACGACGAAAATTTGTTTGTGCGCCTAAGTGACGCCGCGGACCTCGCCCAGTCGTCGCCGGACACTTGCCAGGTTTGCGCGAGAACACTCAACACCCTTACGCGAAAATATGGCGAAGATAGGGCGAAGTCACCGTGCACCCTTTCGGGCTCTGCATCCATTTTCACGTTTTACTAGAGTCGCCCCTAAGTTTTGCCGCGCGAAATTTTCGCGCCAGGGTTTCGCCGCGCGCCCTTCATTTCGACATTGTTGGATTTAAAAGTGCGCCATTCTTGCACATAATGTAGTGCCCACGTGTAGTAAAGTATCATCATCAGCTACGGCACAAAACATATTACACATTATTTTCAACAGAATGTGTTTTCTTTACCTAGAAAAAAGATGGTAAATGAAATGAATATAACAGAAAACCTAATAATTTTGCTAACTGTAAGGAAAGGTATGATATTTTTAGTTTCTGGATCAGAATGGGTTAACAGGAGGAAACTACCGCGTTTTCACCGATATCAACATTATGCAACACATCATGCAATAGCAAAAAAGTAAGCTCTTTCACCCCGTCAATGATTTTCGTCCCTGTTGTATGAGTGGAGTGGACCCTGTCGTGTTTTTCTAGTTTTGACGTTAATTTCAAGTATGCTGTGCAGTCGCTCAGAATACCAATGCTATGTTCAACTAGATGTTTTTATGAAAGAACACTTTATCTATAAAGCACCAGTAAACTACCAAAACAATATAGGACGAGAAGACCTATTGGCATTTGCAACTCTATAACAAACCAGAATACAGTATAATTGAATGATTTCACTGTAAGGCTCTTTGCGCTCTCTTCGATTGCCGTTCTCTCTGTCGAATGGAAGGTGGCCATCAGCGCCTGGTTTCAAATTATTTTAACACAATCTCAATTTGTACAAATTCTTTACAAATTGTTTTAAAATATAGTTTCTGTCATTCCCCATCCCCATATCTAAACTAAAATTCGAACGAGCGCCAGAAAGTTCCCTGTGTGATCACGATGGGCGGTTCATTCCGTGGCTGCGGGTTACGGTACGGTTTCGTCATCATTTGGGTTCCGCGCCACTGGAAAACTCTCCCTAGAAACCCCCGCGGAAAACCCCCAGAAAACCCCGAGCACTTTTTTGCACTTCCCCTAGGTGGGGGCTTTCTGGGGGTTTTCGCGGGGAATTTTCCCCGAGCAAACCCCGAGGTGGGGCTTTCTGGGGGTTTTCGCGGGGAATTTTTCCCGAGCAAACCCCCGAGGTGGTTTTCTGGGGGATTTCGCGGGGAATTTTTCCCTAGCATTTCCCGCGCTGGAATTTCTGGGGGATTTCTCGGGATTTTTTCCCCGTGCAAACCCCGAGGTGAGACTTTTCACTTACCATTCTGGTATGTTTGTTTCCTGTACACACAACACACATTAGCCGTAAATATTTAGAAATGGAAAATATTTTTACTATAGAAAAGTTCAACAGAAAGAAAACAAATTGGCCTAGCATAAGAAGATAACAAGCGTGTAACAAACGAAACGAGAACACTATACTTGTCCGCTATATATGGGGGATTTCACAGGAGAAAAGATGCGGCATTACAACTTTCGTGTAAGATGACAAGGACGATATTATTAGTTAATCATGCAGGAATAATGGGACCGGTGGATAGATATCGGAGCCCCTGTACATACTTTCATTCCGTTATTAACAGTAAACTAATATCCGTATAAATTAGTAAGAATGTAAGAAGAATAGTGTAGATATGTTAACAATAAGGAATACTATATATGAATTGAGAACTTGAGAAATCCGGTGACTGTAAATGTAAGTGGGTTACTGAATCAAATTCTAAGATTAATATGACGCACAGTTCGAGCAGTTCGAGCACTAAGTGCAGTACATGAGGAGTTAGGGAACACTCTCCTAAGTAGTGGTGTAAAGAACAATGAGGCCATAAATAAGAGAATGATTCGGGGGGGGGGGGAATACCAGGAAAAAACAAACGCGTAACTACTTCTAAAATTACACTGAGAAAAGAGAATATCAATCAAAACTTAGGGAACGGATTTAAAAAAGATAATGCTAAATATGGAGGAAATGGGTAGTGGCTTCGGGCCCATCATAGTTCGCAGGCATCTTTTGGTCAAGCGGTCGACCGACTCCCCAGTGGCACGGGTGTACAATCAGGAGGCGATCTGGAAAGATTGGATGATATAATGTATGTATTGTATTATTGTATTAAGTATAGACGTTAGGTAGTAATAAAGTTGAGTCTATTATCCCAATATACGAATAGAGAGGAAAGTTACACAAATGCACTGTATTGTTTAGGGCAAAAGCAAAAGTAAACCGCCGACTGCAGTGTGTAGTCTACAATTACATTCAATAGAAATAAAAACGAAATTCTAGGCGCTGATATTCCCTAAAGCAACTAAATACGGGTTTTGAACCATAAAAACGTTGAAACATACACATGTATCCAACGATTCTCTCATCAAATCGAAATATAGGTTCCGAAGTGTCTCCCCTTGGCATTGGTGGTGTGTGGCCCCTGCTCCGTAGGACTTTAGGGCTCGTATCGTATCTCTAAAAAAAAGACAATAAAATGCACAAACATGAATAAATAGATAAATATGTCTTCTTGCCACACCACGGGACCCCTGGATTCTAAATGCTTAAGCCTGTAAATGTATATGTCCGAATAAAGTGGTATTCACATATTGAATAAACAGTTCCAAACGCTGGGGCGTAAATAGAGGGGCATGTTGGGCTTATTTGTCGAATCGGTTTGGAACGATAATTATCAACGACACACCCGTTCGAAGGCTATTGCACTATTGCACGTCTAT